>PVJO010006652.1:0-87481 GCA_004026905.1 Hystrix cristata
TTGCTCTGGCTAATGTTTCTAGAACTATGTTGAATAACAGTGGTGACAATGGGCACCCTTGTCTTGTTCCAGATTTTAGTGTGAAAGCTTCTAGTTTCTGGCCATTTAGTGTAATGTTGGCCGTTGGTTTGTCATATATGGCTTTTATCAGATTGAGATATACACCATCTATTCCTAATTTCTGTAGTGTTTTTATCATAAATGGGTGTTGGATTTTGTCAAATGCTTTTTCTGCATCTATTGAGATGATCATGTGATTTTTGTCTTTCACTTTGTTGATGTGGTGTATTACATGTGTTGTTTTGCGTATGTTGAACCATCCCTGCATCCCTGGGATGAATCCTACTTGGTCGTGGTGTATAATCTTCTTGATGATTCGTTGTATTCTGTTGGCCAGAATTTTGTTGAGAATTTTCGCATCTATGTTCATTATGTGTTGAATTTTCTTAATCGTTGGTTTATAAGAAGTCTTTATAAACTGTTTCTCTTAATTTATTTTCCTGATCATAATGGTGACACTGGATGAAGGGTTCTTAATTTAATGTAGTTATAGTTCTCTGTCAGTGTGCTAGAAGTCCTCTTTTACCTCTAAATCATAAAGATATTTCATATTATCTTCAAAATATTTGTAAGTTTTATCTTATTTAATTTATTAATATATCTCCAATTTATTTTAACCTAACTTTACATATTTTCTTTTATACGAGTACCTGGTTGGTCCAGTATGACTTATATAATTCATTCTTTCACAATTAGTCTACAGTTTCTACTCCGACATATGTACATGCTTTGATTTTATAGTTGTATTCACCCACTCTCAGCACTATCCTAAGTTAATGAATATTCAAGATAGATACGAGCATTCAAATATTGTGCATTTGAATTGTGGTTCTGCATTTGTCAGTGGGGTGACTGTAGACATGCTAGCAAGTCTCTTCAAAATATAATTCGAGATTTAGTAAGATTAAGTTCATATATATGTATATGTAAAAACAGAAAGTAGCATGGCATGTAGCTAAATATTATTATCATAATAGTGACATCTTGATATTAAATAACACACATAAATGCCTAGCTTGATGTTCTTCTGAGGGGAAATTTTAAATATTATCTTATTTTTATAAATATTTAAATGTCTGTTTCACACATTTGAGAAATATGTGAGATATAGAGATGTATCTCTATGTCTGAAAGGAAATATATTCTCATTCAATCTTTCAAAAAAAAAGTAAAATTCACCTAATATTTGCCACAAGAATTTGGAACATCTGTTTTGCTAGAATTATGTACAACAATCCTCTTTTATCCATGATAATTATTTTGTGCCAAGATGTATTCAATACCCTCTTAGTCAGTGGAAGAATTCTGTAAGCAGGTGTATGCACAAAGATAGCCAGGTATATACTTCTGTGCCAATGAAGATAATCCATGAATAATCAGTCTAGTTGGTATTGGTACCACCATGCTAGAGAACTCTATTTACTGGGCCTAACTGTCCCTGCTCTATGAGCAGTGCTACTGTATTTTCTTCCTGGACTTTGGAACTCATAGGAATTGGGCAAAGATCCATCATTTTCTGTTGTGATGAGTGTCCTTGGCCTTCTGATCAGACATTTCTAATTTCTTACTATTGTGAAATTGCAGTAGTTCCCCTGTTGTTTGCCTTCTTTGCCCCTAGAAACACTTTATCTGATTCATGATCTCCAGAATTCCCAAGTTAGGGCCCTCAGCTGCCACTTTCACAATTACGTCTGTCTGGTTCTGCAGAGAATCTCTGCTGCCTGGCTTGTGCACCTCTAGGGGTGGCTCATCGTCTCAGTGTGCCCGGGCTCTGATAGCCTGCCTGCCATCCAGTCTGATGCACAGAACGGAACCCAGTCCTGCTGCTGTTCTCACCGGTGCGTTCTGCATGGCCCTTGTAACTGCTAGGTTCATGCCTTCCTTTGGGATACGACCCTTTTTCAGGTCTTCAAGACCTACATAATGCGTGCTCCTCAAGCTGGCTACTTGCTTGCTTGAGCCTTTCAATGCCTTCTCCACCCACTGCCGGGCAGTTAGGACGTTCTGGCCTCACCATGGACCTCGGTTGTTCTGTGCTTCTTGAAACCATCCTCCTAGCAAGTTGGTTCCATTGCCTGAAAATGTTATCAGGCATTAAACTTTGTATCTCAGGACAATTGGTCATGAATCAATAACTTCTCTCTCATGTGCTGGCCTTCTTAGACAAGCAAGGGTCCTCTTCAGAGCCTCCACATATATTTGATATTCTTGCACTCAAGTGCAAAAGCAAATCTTTGTATGCAGTTTCCTTGAAGGTCCTTGCCGCATTTTAAGACCACTATCATGTTAGAACTTAAAAATACACACCTATTTTTTATGTTTCCCAAAAGAATTTGTGTAACATTTATGTTGATTTTCTTAAATATTTGTATAGTTGAAAAGTAAAAGCCTTATTGACTGGAAGTGCGTATTGTGGAAATTATTTTAATCACAAACTAAATTTCTTGTACTTGCCATTGGACTGCATAATTTATCTTTCCCTATTTGTTTAAATTTCCATAGATTATAGTTGTCAAGAAATATGTGCATTTAATCAAAATTACTATGCTTATTGGTATAATGTAGTTACAATACTCTCCTCTTGTCTTTCTCATCCCTGTAAAACCTGTAGCAATATCACGACTCATTCCCAAGATTAGCAATTTGTATTCTCTCTCTGGTTTTCTTAGTCTTTCAGTGTTTTATTGATTTTGTTAAACTTTTAAAAGGATTGAATTTTGGCTTTAATATTTTCCCTGTGGTCCACTTGCTTTCTCTTTTGCTGATTTCTGCTTTTATCTTTACCATTCACTTTTCGCCACTCTCTACAGGTTTGACTGCTTCCTTTTTACTCAGTGTTTTAAAATGAAAATCATATCACTAATTTTCAACGCTTCTTACATTCTAATACAGTAACTTAAGGCTAAAGCTAAGCACTACTTTAGCACAACTCTTCAACTTTTGATGTATTTCCCTTATCCTAGAGTAAATATTTTCTAATTTCCTTTTTTTTTCTTTTTTTCTTTTGGTCACATATTTGGTTTAATTGTTTTGCTTAATTTCCAAGTAGTTCAAAACTTTATAATTTCCTTCTTGGTTTTTATTTCTGACCTTTTTCTCTCTGGTGGGATGTGGTGGATTAATTAATGGTCAGCTTGATTGGGAAAGCCCAGCTGAACTGAGTCAGTGTGGTTCCGGGTGCAGAAGACCCACCTGCGAGTTGTTGCTGGAATGGCACAAAATGAAAACGAGAGGGGGAGATCGCTGCTGCTGATTTCCCAGGAGATGCTTTCCTGCTGCTGGTTCTCCTGATAGGAACTGGGCTGTTCTCACTATCACCCGGGAGGCTGCTGTTCTCTTCCGGGAGCTCTGACCCCTCCTTTGTTTTGAGCGTGGCTTCCCAGCTCCAGGGCAGACCCCTCAGCTTCTGGCACAGACCCTTCACCGTGGAGGTGCAGACTGTATAGCTTCCGCCGCTGGCCTTCGGGCCTTTCCGGCGCAGATCCCTGATACGGACTTGAATGAGACACTGCCGTGGGCTCTAGGTGGCGGAGGACCCTGTCAGTGTGGGATCCAGGCCCTCAGCTGGATTCTTCGGGTCTATAGCGTGCGGACAGATCTCTTACACTCTTCTGCATTTGACTGTCTGGGGGAACATTATAAGATAATCCTATAAATTTATGTGTCCTTTATTAAATATATTTCCTTGCAAACCCTGACTAATACAAAAGATAGCAGAATTTTCATAATTTCAGTACTTTAGAATTTGTCTAGACTTATTTTTATAACTCAGAATATCATTCTTTTAAGGGTTGATTCACATTCACATTGTCAAATTTGACAGTGGTGTTTCTTAGATCTTCCCTGTGATTTTTTTCTCCTTTCCTCTTGCACTAGCCTGAGTTTCTAAGAGGTACACACAACCTCTTATCTAAATATTTGAAAATGAACTTACTCTTTCTTCTAGTTCTGTCAAAATCCCAAAGACAAATACTATTTCTAACTCCTTAAATGAATTTGTAGAAAGTTAATTTTTCCAGCTATTTTTTTCTCATACTGAAGTCTCTAAATGTAATTATATCACAGACTTAGCTATATTCATTGAATATTGCTGTCACATTTATATTATCATTAGCAAAAGTGGATTTCCTGGTTTCCATTGTGCATTCTTCTTTGAGCTACAGGTCATTTATAAGAATAATGTGTAATTCACAAAAACTTTTGCATTCCCTGTTTCTCCTGTTGTTGGTGATTTCTAGCATCACTCCAGTGTGCTCAGAGATCATAGCAGATATTACTCTAATGCTTTCAGTTTTTAAAATCTTGTTCATGTAGCTATCATAAAATTAATTTTATGTTCTTTTGTGTATTTGTAAGGAATTGAAATTTTTAGTTATGGAAATATCTCTGTGCGTATATAATTATTCATGGTGATATTTAGATTTGCATGTTTGTCTATATCTATTTATACCTACAGCTACTTATTCAGGTCTAGATGTACAGATACGTATAAAAACATGTCTATATCCAAACCTAAACCAGTGCATATTTAAGGTTGTTAATTACCATACACAAAGGATTTACTGTTTTTATTTGTTTTGTTTTTTGTGGTCTGTGTTCCTAACTGATTTTACTTTGTTCCTAACTTTGAGCTTTGCGAGGGCTTTCTACATCCTTTACCATGGAGATGGAATTTCTATTTCTCCATTATTATCTATCGATCTTTCACTTATCTATTTTGAGCCTATTTCATACCTTCCCAGTGAATCGACTACATGCTCTATGAAAATCTGTCATGAAATGTGCCTAGTAGCCCATTTTCCAGAGACCTGTACAGTCATCTCACAGTTCCTGTAATAACTTTCAAATTTTATTGCCTACTATTTATATCTCTTCCTTTTCCTTTTCCTTTCTAAGTTATTTTCTTTCATTTTGTTTTGTTCTCTCTCTTTAGTTTTTGGGTTAAACAAGTACCTTATTCTCTGTTTTCTCCTTGTGCTTTGCTATTTACAGGTATTTTTATTATTTAAGAATATCATAATTTATACTATAGTACCCTCAATATGCAGTGTTTTAATGCAAATGATCACTTTCACCATTTCCTGGTAATTTCAGATATTAAATTATTGTAACTGCATTTATTACTTTTTGACGATTTTTGTTATTTTGCACTTTAGTTTTACATTTATTGGAAATTTCAAGGGATGTTTGCTGTGACACTGAACCACACTCTATCAGTGTCATCTTATATTCATGCACAGATTTTACTCCCCCCTTTTCTCGACTTCTTTCCATTTTCACCGGCGACGCAGACGCTCCTCTGTGTGTCTGCTCTCGGTCTGTGCTCACTGGGCTCCGTGTAATGGAAGCACTAGGGTACCTGGCTTCATGCTCGCTCGCACCGAGCTGTACCCTGAACCTCTGCGAATGGGAATCTGCCTGCGAGCAACACTTGCAGATTCATTTCTGAAGGATGATTTCCTTGTATGTAGAACTACACATTGCCAGCTAGTTTCTGTTGACACCGGGACGCTATCTGCACACTGCTGGGTCACGAAAAGGGAGGAGTCTTGGTATGCGCCACCATACAGAGCGACTGTAGAAACGCCACACTAGTGAGGTGACAGACATGGAGGCCACACATTACATGCCTCCATCTCGGCAGACATCCAAGTATCTCTGCCCAGCAGGTGGGTGCTCGCAGGACTCAGAGCAAGGCACGCGCCTGACCGAACTGGGCGAGACTTCCTCTCTGGTGACGAGAACGTCCCCTAGAGCTGGATGGCGACAACCCGACCCAGAGTTTGAATGTACTAAATTCTACCGGACTGCACACTTCAAAGTAATTAAAAAGGCAAGTTGTATGCGTATTTTACCACAATGGAACAACTACTAAATGAAAGCGATTTTTCTCTTATTTTTTGCTGTTTAACTCACGTCTCCCAAATTAATGTTGCTATTTTGCAATCAGTATTACCTGTTTTAACACTGTTTTTTAAAAGACTTCTCTATGTCTGATTTGCAAAACAATACTCTTCTTGACTCAGCAGCGAATTTCTTTGAGTTTATCTTGAGGTTTCAAAACTTCCTAAATTTGTGGCTTCATGTATTTCAACTCTTGGAAAGTTCTTAGTTACCACCTCTTCATGTATGACTTCTGCCTCATAATCTTTCTCCTGCTCTTCTGGGATTACAAGTGAACATATTTTGATTTTTTTCACCTGGTCTCTATATTTCGAATCTTTTTTTTTTTTACATATTTTGTAGTCCTCCCGTTCTTTCCTGCTATGTTTAATCTGGAAATACTAGTCACGTCTTTGAATTCTTAATTTTAAGTTAGGTATTTCGATTTTCTACTTTCTATTTGATTCTTTTCAATAGCATAGATTTAATTTTCAGGTAAAATTCTCCACTTTGCCATCTGATGTCTTGAACATCTTCAGCAAAATAGTTTCTAGTCCTATAATTACTTGCTTCAGGTTCTGAATCACATGTGAGTCTGTGTTTTTTGGCCATTTTTTGCCTTGGTATTTACACATTTCCGCCTGTCTCCTTTGCAGTTTTGAATGGTAGTTATTACATTTAAAGTACGGCAGGTGGCCCACATGATGTGAACCTCCTGCACAGATGTTTTGTTTGTTTGTCCCAGGGCCTGAGAGTAGGAATAGTTCTTATGTCAAATAAAGGTTTAGATGATTAAACCATGTTTCCACTACTTCGAGAACTGATCAGTCTCTAATACACTTTACTCGCTGCGAATCTACAGTAGTGACTTTTCCCCTATTGAAACAAAATACCTGACATGCATGACTTAAAGGAGAAAAGGGTTATTGTGGCTCATCATCTTGGAGAGTTCAGTCCAGTGTGGGGTGGGACAAAGGCGGAGATATCACGCAGAGGGTGCAGTGAAATGAAGCTGTTCATACAGAAAATGATCCTGAGAGGAGACCAACCCTCCTGAGTCATGTCCGTGGTGACCCACCTCCGAAATGGCCCGTTCTGCTCCAAACCCCACAATGGATTATCCCCTTGATGAGGTTGCTGTCCTCATGATCTAGTTACCTGCCCTTGCCTCACTGCGAACATTGCTGTACTGGCTATCATCCTTAATATACGAGCCTTTGGGAGACATTTTATATTTAAATTGTGGAAGTATTTCAATGGAACCTTTTCTGGGGTCCCAACTGACTGTGCCTACGCCCATCGTCTCCCTTGGAGATCCCTCAGTGCTAACTTTTTTGTCTCTGGCTCAATAGACCAGTCCACAGCTCTGTTTGGCCTTTCACTCTGTGGTTCCAAGTATCAGCAAAAATCTTGAGAATGAGAGCGTCTCCTAATGTCAGATCCTTTCTCCTCAGTTCCTTTGCTCCAGGGTTTTCATCTCTATTGCTGCCTGCCTCTAAACTGCTACCTTCTAGTGTTTGTCCTTTTAGGACTATCAGATAGAATGGGAACTGGAAGCTCTGGGGAGCCTCTTTTGGCTTGGTCTCCTGGCCCAGCACCGCTCTGTAATCAGTGAATGATCGAAGAAGAACAATAGCAGAGAACTCTATCGTCTCTGCAATGGGTTTTCCTTTGTTCGCGATATTTTTATACTCAAATTCTGGCTACCTTGGATGCTCTCTGATACTTCCAGACAACAGGGGTTTAAGTCTCATAAAAGCTGCTCTATGCTAGCCAAAGGAGCCTTTTTATATTTTTTTCTGTTAATATGGAATATTTTTAGACCCACACAGTGGGAATATTTTTTGGAAAGAATTTGAGTTAAATTGTGTCATGTGCTATGACACATGTTTAGTTAGTTTCTCAGTTTGGAATTACCAACACAAAACAGGTGGTATGAATTTGAAATCCAGATCCACAAAAAAGTCTCTTTTTTGTTTGATAGGTTTTCTTGGTCTTCAATTTCACAAAAGCTGTTGCTCTTCAAATATTCATTTAAGGTTTCAGTTCTTCTTATCCACCTTACAGATTGCCCTGTCTCCAATCCTCCAGGCTCACATGAGTATTCTAGGCTCTGGGTATCCGCGGGCCATCGGGGCAGTCCTATCTCAGCTGGCAGCCTCACCCTGCCATCCTCACAATGTTTCTGGTTTGCCAAGTCTTCACTGAATGCATCAGGTTCCCTGCCTGGCAACTACAAAGTCAGTAAGTCCAACTGTGGCGAAAGAGTGAAGACAGACTTACTACCTGCCACTAGCAAGGAGAGCACTGAGGCTGCTGGCTCACAAAGCACCGTCCCTGCGCAAACACAGCAAGGGGATTTTACTGGGGAAGACTGTACATTTCCGTGCAGGAATGCTGACTGGTGCTCACGTGCGGGACACAGAAGCAGGCGCACTCTGGGCATGCTCAGTTAGAAGCCACGCTCTTCACGTACGACTTGTTAAAACATGGCTGGAAGGGAATGCTCTGGGTGGAGGATTCCTGAGGCATTTCTCCTCAAAACGAGAAAGTGGATTATCAGGAACCTGAAGAGGTAGGACGGGGTGTCTCGGCTATTTTGGCTGGCTCCGGAGAAGTCTCTGTGGCAGGCCCTTTCTGAAACAAAAAGTGACTCCTGCAGCAGGTGCGTAGGCCTCTAAAGGGAAGCAGTTTTCCTGCAAGCCTCGATAGTTGTTCCTGGAAGTGCTGGCCCAGCAGCAAGCCAAGTCCCGTCCTGCTGTTCCCACTGGAGGATGTTCAAGGAAGTGCTTCTAGTCTGACGCCGTGTCACCGTGGATTGTGTGTCATTTCTGTCTTTCAGAATGTGTCTATAAAAACAATATAACTTTCTCAATATAACTCCAATCGTTATTCTGGAAGTAATACCTGCTCCTACTCACTCAGCCTAAACAGCTGTCCAAATCCATCCCTAGAATGTTTTAGTAGCTTCTAGAACCAAAAACCAATGTACTTTTTGTTTTGGTATAGGCATTGTATTCCAGTTAGTTTTCTCTGATTTCTGGTGGCAAAGAGTCTCTACCAATGGTTCCTGATAATTGTTAATATTTTTTATCTGTGACAACCAAAACTTCAGTAAGTCAGATCAGTGAGGGTAGCAGGCCGATAGCTATGACTTACGAGAGCTCGTGTGACATTCCTTCATATCTCCACCCGGGAAGTTCACTCACTTTTTAAAACTTGAAGTGTTTATAAATGTTGAATAAAATTGATCTCTAGCTTGCACTTTCATGTGATTTATTTTGAAAATTGATTCTGATCATTTTAGAGAAAGCACATAGTCTTGCCATATTCTATTTTTCTTATAAGTCCCTGCGAGTTTTCTCTTTCAAACATTATAATTCTGATCACAAAGTCGCCTCTCCTGATCACCGCTGAGGGTGCAGGTATGCTCCTCGCGGTCCGATGGGCTGAGCTGTCTTCCACTGTACAGAAGTCTAGCTATCATGAAGAAAATGTGTGGTGTTTGTTGTTTTGGGAAGAGAATTATAACAGTAGGTGCTAGCACTAATTTCACAGTACTCTGGCATAAAACATTAAATCAACAGTCATTTTTAAAAGATTCACTTTTTTGAAGAGCCCGAAAATCCCTATCAGCAATCTCAGGAAAATTAATTAGTATTATATTTTTAAATTATCCCTTTTGCAGATAGCACAAGTCTTCCAGAAAGATCTCCTTTTTTATAAGCTCCCCAACTCAACTTCACATCTGCATGACCTCCCCCACCGGCCCCCCACTTTACCCTCTGGATAAATTCTATTTTCTTTCGAATGCCCTTCTGCTGGTTTCTAGTGCAAATCCATCTCGCATCTCCAGCCTCTAGTTTTAACTATAATGTGGTCTGCTACCTATTATGTGTCACTGCAAACAAACAAACATATGAAGTGAAAACAAATGCTATTTTAACCTGTTAGAAAGTACAAACAAGTCTAAAGAATTGCCAAATAATTTGTGGAGTCCCACATAATCACACACACAACACACACATTGTGATGTTTAAATTCTGATAATCCATTTCTCTGTTCAATTCAATATTTTCATATGTTGGAAAGAAGGATTCCAATCAAAAAATGCAAAAACTGTGCCTAAAAAATATTTTAAAATTTTTTACTTCTTATATTTTTACTAATCTTTATCATTCTTATATGAACAAATTTTATAATAAAATTCTTAGTTTCTTTATCAGTAAGTTTGTACAAATATGAGTAAAAATTTAAAAAGACAAACAATTAACTTGCCAAAAGATTAATATTTTCACCTTAATCCTAGTATCAGCTTAAGAATAGGTTAATGTCCATCTTCCAAACAGATTTTAAGAATGGGTTTTGAACCACTTGTATCTCCTCTTTAAGAAAATGTATTTCATTTTTAGCTTAATTTTAATTTTTCTATCCAAAATTGTTTGGGTACAACTACTATATGGATTTCTAGAATACATTCGTCTGCTATAGAAGTCACACTTCACACAATAGTAAGGGAATAGGATATTCATAAATTAACATATTTATGTCCTTGTTTTATTGCGTTATGTTCAACTCAGACTGTTCATCAATGTAAAAATTGTTTTTCTTCACCATGCTTGCAGTTTGATTTTAAAATATTTATTTTGTTAGTAGACTGATTATACGCATTTCTTTCCAAAGATGTACAATATTTAGTTTCACTTCTAATAACCCGGTAAAAATCTCATATTAAAAGATGAAAAACCCTGAGTTCGATCCCCAGCTCCCCCTTCTCCCAAAAAGGAGGAAAAAAGATTTCTCTACCAGGTAGATTATAGGAGTTCATGAGAGGCCGACAGTTCCAAAGTCAATCAAGAGAAAAACTTTACTAAATGTATATTTTGTAAGTATCAGAAAACTGGAAAATGACTTGGACCAGGCAGTCCGAAATGCCCGGATGGGAAGATGCACTTGGAGCTTAGGCAGTTGCCTTTCCCTGAGCCCTGGGACTGAGCCTGGGACCCATCCTGTTCCTTTGATGGGTTCATGACAAGAAAAGGCTTTGCGAGTTGGGGCACATATTTGCAGGAGTTCAGTGTTGAGAGTGCTCTGTTTCTTAATCTGAGTATCTGTTACAGGCATGTTTTTTCTTTCTTTGATTCATTGAGTTCTGCCCTTATATGTTTATATTTTTGCACACATTTTATACTTCAAGGGAATAATGTAGACTAGAAGAATAGCATGAAACTAGAAAATTTATAATTCTATGATGTCTGGGAACTCACTGAGTTGAGAAATGGAATGAGGCATAATTCAGTAGTGTTTGTAAATAACGTTTGATTGAATGTAATTGTGACATGATTTGAATGCAGTCATGAGTGTCACTGTTTAATTTCCATTATTAAAAAAGTGTAAATACTGTTTGCACAGTGACAGGTCCAATATTTACAACGATGGCTGCAAAGGCTTCTTCAGAGGTTCCGATGGACCTCACGCCACCGCTTGTTTATTCCCGCCGAGCAGCATGTCTCGCCCTGGGTGTGACATTCCAGAGTTGACCCAGCGCTACTTCCTGCCAGGCAGAGTTCCCACTTCGTACTTTCCTCACTCAGATTGCTTTATTTGTGATTATATGAAAAGAAAAATTAAAACATTCAAAAGATTGTGAGGACAGAGAAGAAATGGCATTTTTACAGGAAGAAGTTAAGAAAGATGCCCAGGAGCACACAAAGCCAAGAGAGGATGAGGCTGCGTTAGTCACGCCTGATTCACTCCATGGATGTATTAGATACTCAACACTCTTTGAGTTATGTGAATACATTTATTTTTTAAAAATTCGAAATATTTCTCTATGTCTTGGAATAAAATTAAACTTCATAAAAGTACAACATATGTGTCTGATGTCATTGAGAGGCTCCTGGCTCGCCTCGGCCTTTCCTCAAATGCGAACCTCAGATGGAAAGGTCGGGACATAAATGCAAAATTAGAAATATTTTAAAGCAGTAGGCTGCAGGTGCATTTTCACAGCACTCTTGCATCAACAAATGATAATTAGTTAAATCAATTTCTTGAAATAGAATTTATGTAGTATAATAAGTGTGATAGCCAAAATATATATTTTTAAGAAGGGAGAACTTTTAACTTTTCACATGTTCCTATATTTGTAATATGAAGAAACACTGTGTCACAATAACTAAAAGCTTGGGGGTTTTGTTAGAATTTAGATAATACAAGTGACACACTTACTGTATCAGGCACAAAGTAGGTACATCTTTTTTTTTAAGCCTTTTTTATGTCCTCGTAAGACTGAGACCTCTTATTTTTAAATCAAGGTGACTGTTGACAAATTAATGATCTTCTACCCACAAAAAAAAAATTGTATTAGCTTTCTCATCACTGAGATGCAATACCCAACACTCACAATTTAAAGGAGGTTTAATTTGGCTCATAGTTTTAGGGGATTCAGTCCAAGGGACACTGAACTGGACAGGAGCATCATGGTGGAAGGGCCCAGCCAAGCACAGCTTGGTTCACTGTACCTGTGACACAGATTGGGGGGCTAGCACCAGGGCTGAAGGGGCCAAGAACCGTGTGTAGTACCTGAGGTCACACCTCAATGACCCACCAGACACACCCAGAAGTGTACTTCTCTACTCCCTGGGAGTTTGTTAACCCAATTAAGTTGACCTATCATCATTAATAGTTACAGAAATGATTTCTCTGATTGAAAAAAACAGAAGGAAAATATTTTGTGTAATAGAATCTATAGCCTATATTTGTATGTCTTGCAATTCACAATGCTCAGTTCCCACATTGTAAGCTTTGTTTTTCTGAGAAATTCATCCTTTTTTGCTCGAAGTAACGTGCAAGTGTCCCATCCCAAGTCGCCTCCCTTTCCACAAGACCAGGAAAGAACTCAATTCGGGGCACTGAAAACAGTGGAGGGCTCCTCAACCAAGGCTCAGATGCAGCCCCCAGCCAGAGCTCAGCTGCTTCCCTGAAATCAGAGGAGCTTAGGGGAATAATTCCGCCATGCTCTTTTTCTAATGGTTCATAAAATTATTGACAATCGGTATTTGCTTCAGTCCTTTATATCAGGAACTATCAAATGAAAATTAATTACTAGTATAACTATGTCTAAAGAAAACCCTCAGACTGAGAGACTGAAGTAGGCCAACTACACACCACAGAGGTCTTCTTGGGGTCTCAGGAAAAGACGGCCAAGAGAGATCTCAGGAGAGGTAATGCAACATGGAGCCAGCAGTCTAATAGGGCCTCTGCATCCACTGCCTCCTCCTGTAAACTCTGACGGGAGGCTGAGAGCCACTTCATCTCACAGTAGGGCCTGAAACTACACGTATAAAATACCGCTTCCATCTCTTCTGCAGCTCTGCAGCTCGGGTGGATTTGCCGGATGCACAACCTCTGTCTGGAGAAGATCGTCATCGGCTGACCGGCGTCCACATCCCTCGGAGAGTCCCGAGAAGAGAGAGGCCCTGTGTGCTGGCTCCAGACAATCCATCGCAGGTGGCCTCGGGCACGGTGACTGGCTCGCCAAAGGCCCACATAGGCAAGTGGCAAAGGGCGGCTGGGTGAGTAGGTGGCAAGAGGCTCTTTGCGCCTTTTTCCTCTGTTGGCTCAGTTCACTGCTGTTGGACATTTTAGCACTGACTTGATTCTTGGACGTTTCATGTCTACTTACGGAAAAGCTGGAGAAGAGAGAACAGAAGTGCAGAAACTCTGTAGCCTTTCATTTTCATGTCTTTTGCACAAAACACAGTAAGTAATGAAATATATTGATACAACTCACAGAACTGATTATATGTGGATTCTCTTTGCCCATGTTATGCTTCTTTCCCAACAGAAAGACAATTAAAATATTCATCTTCGTCCTCTCCTTCTCTCCCTGTTTTTTTCCCTGTAAGATGTTTTACACATGTAAGAATGGCTTCAGATTTCATCTCACCAGGACAGACCAGATGCTCTTCTAGCCTCCAGCAAGAGGCAGCAAGGGCAGCAACAGGGACAAGGGCAAAGAACCACATCATATTTATGCACCACCAGAATTTGAAGGGAGAGTGATAATTGTTCAAGTTTTCTTCATAATTTACGTGGAAAGCATACATATATGAGAATCTGTTTTATATTTGACAACTCTAAAATTATGTTAAAATGCTCTGAGACTATCAGTTGAGAAAAAAGATTGTCATTGGCAATGCTGTTTTGGTTTCAAACACGTGCCCTGTGTGGAATCGTATCTCTAGGCGGCTTGTTGCTGGAGCTTGCCCTGCACTTCAGCTCTGTCAGTGCTGTCCTGTGCCCCAGTGGGCCAGCGGCATGGCTGCTTTGACCTCTCATACAGAGGTGGTAACACTAATGAGGAGGGCGAGGAACACAACCCTTTATCCCAAGAACCTCATTCATGCACACTTGGTCTCTGGAGAGTAGGAGGCTCAGCAGAACTGCACCTGTTATGAATTCACGTATGTGTACATCCGGTGCTGCTGAAAGCCACACAAAGACTTCGTGAATAATAGACGTGCTCTGATCCGCTGTGTATGCTGTTAATGTCTGAGAGGACAAATTGACATCTGCAAGAAAATCTGTCTGAACTAATCCTGACTTAATAAGGCTCCGAATGTGCTAATTCAATCCTTGGTCTTCATTTACATTCTAATGAGCTGTGGCAATCAGCGAAATGTTCAAGCACCAATGTAACAGAGAGTGAGTATCTGAAAGTTTCAGTCAGGAGAAAATTCATTCAGTTTTAGATTATTAAATAATGTCAGCCTCACAAAACAGGCAGGTGCACTGTTAGCCAGGACTTGTTATTTTCTCATGTGTGCCTATTTACCTGTTCTTTAGGTACCAGGTCATTGAAGAAGGGAATATCTCAAAGTAAAGGAAATACAGCTCTGAAGGGTTTTCTGGGATTTAATACCTTAATTGAGGTAGACAGATAAGCACAAGAACAGCAGTAATGAGTAAAATTAATAATTCAAAATAAGCCCAGTAGGAGAATCATTTCTTTCACTAAGAAAATAATAGACATTTTTTAATGGGATAGATAGCTTATCTATGTGTCGTGTCCTTTCTTCTTTTTCTTTGACTTTCATTTGCAAAGTCGCCTATGAAATTGATACCCTCTCTGAGGGGTTAGGCAGCCATATCTCTGGTTTGGGAAGATAAGTGTGGATTTGATGCTGAGAGCATTCTGCTAGGCCTGTGAAATCCCACTTTCCTTGTACTTTTATGTTGTTATCTTAAGTAGACATTGCAGATCACTTGCTGGGTTGGGAAATAACAGGAGTCTTGCACAGTATATATGACACTAACTGCTGAATTCTGCTATAAAAATACAAGTTAACTTGGAATAATTCAATAATTTAGAAAATAGAAATGCACTTATCAACCTCTGACATATGTATCTGTGTCTATTAGCAGTAACACCTGTGAGAATAAACAGGACTTGGATTTACCCGAGACCAGTGAGTTTACTCCACCTTGAATCACTGATGGTTATAAGCCACAGAACCTCAGAAGATCCACAAGGCTGTGTAATACAGAGTAGACCTCAAAATCACGGGACATTTCTTTGCAGAAGAAGAGTCAACTTCTCATATAGCGTAGAGTAATTTGGGAGGTTGGATGAAGGACGGGGGATTTGTGGGAAAATAACACACAAAGTTTGCACAAACCTTTGAGAATCTTTATAAGTCTCTTCAAAACTGACCAGGATTTCAACTGAAATTTAAGTATACTGGTACTTTTATACTAATTCTTGTAATGAAAAACTCTTCAAGTGACTGCATTTGGGAATTACTGTGGCGTTTACATATAATACTGACTCCTAAGTCCTCACCCACAGAGACTTTCATTTAATTGGAGCTCGACCCAAGAAACAACTATTTTCTCAAGTTCCCCAGGTGACTCTAAAGGCCATTATACCAACATTTTTCCTTTAAGTAGACATTGACAAGATCCTGCATCTGGGGTGTATGCTTGGGGGAAAAGTGGAAATTGCCCTTGCTCATGAGTGGGCAGAGCACAGAGGATTTTTAGGGTGGTGAAAATACTGTGATGAGTACTGTGCTTTCTGGACTTGCTCAAAGCTACCAAATGCCCACCCAGAGTGAACCGTGATATAAACTATGGCCTTTGGGTGATTCTATGTGTTACAGTAGCTTTGTCATTTCTAACACATCCCTGAACTGGGTGAAAAATAATGGAAAACACTGTGCATGGGTGTGGACAGGGAGTATATAGGAACTGTCAAAATGTTTTGCACAATTTTAAAGTAAACAGAACATCTCTGAAAAATGCTGTATTAAAAGTCCAAAATAAGGTAAAAATTATAAATGGCAAAACAAATAAATTGTTTAGAAACTTGTACCGATGAGCTTTTGCCCTTTATATACTCTACAATTTATAAATAGAAGAGTGATTCATGTGATTCACATATGAAAAAGGGACGAAAGAAAGAAAGAAAGAAAGAAAGAAAGAAAGAAAGAAAGAAAGAAAGAAAGGAAGGAAGAAAGAAAGGAGGAAGGGAGGAAGAATCCAAAGCTTCTTGCTCAATGTCCCTAAAACCATAAGAGATTTAGCCACAAGGCTCATGGCACAGTGTGACTCTTAATCCTGACATGTCAACTTCACCGGGTTAAGGCTAGAAAGGCCCTACAGTGTTGCAGAACAGAACCTAATGGATGGTACTGATCAGAATTCAGCATCCCAGAGTACTGTTAGAAATGTGGGAAGTAAAGGCCAGGCTCAGGAGCCTTCAGTTGGGGAAAAAAGACTCTACTGGCAGTTGAACTGCAGACCACATATGATACACGCTAACAGAAAACGTGGCTGCATTTTGTTCGTGTTCTGAGACTTTGTAGGAGACTGAGGTTAAGGAAGCTGGATTAATCGGGCAGAGAAAATTTCCAGACAGCCCAACATACAGGCTGCAGCATAGATACTGCTGGCTGCTTTTAGCTAGAATTACAGAGAGAATAGAGAGCAAAAGGCAGAATAGACAAGTTTGTAAATTTAAATTTTGGCCCAGACAGGACCATGGGTAAAGTTAGGTCCAAAGGAAGTGTGGTTGCTTAAATAAATTAGTGGCATTAAAAAAAAAAAAAACCAGGAAATTTGTACAGGGAGACAAGAAGAATGATGTTTTGAGGGCATCTCAGGAATTAGCATGACACCACTTATTGCAGGCTCAAGGGTGCAGAAGTGTCAACATTCCATTTTAAAAGAGCCCTGGGGACCCCTGCTCCAGAAACACCTCCCAGGAAATTGGCTCCCTGCGATTCATCTCACCATGCTCAGCCATCAGTATCCAGAAGCTGTTGCAGCCAGGGTACAAAGGGTCCTGGATTCTATTTCTGCTGACATCAGACCTTGGTGTTTCCATATGATGCTGGTCTTACTGGCATCAGAAAGTATGACTGAGGGTGCAGGGGAGTTTCCATTGAGATTTCACAGCAAAGACCAGGAGGCCAGACAAGGAGCCCCCGACAGGGTAGTGCATGAAGCTGTAGGAATGAAACTGAAGGTGAAGTGCAGACACCAGGAGGCCAGACCTGCCAGGAATGTGGAATGTTGACCATGGACACTTGCAGGCCATAACTGGAGCCAGCCTAAAAGAGACTTCTGAGCTACGAACAACAAAGACAAGGGGCCACCCACGCCCTTCACAACCCAGTAATACTACCATGTGACCTGCATGCTGGATGTGGACTGATAGGACTTAAGGTTCGTCTGACTGGTCTGCAGCCTGGCTTGGGTTCAGTTCTTTCTCTGTTCTCCTATTCCTCCATTTTATTCTGCTGTGACATTGCACCTTAGCACTACGTAACTTGTTTCTGCTTTTATGGAGGTTCACAACTAATACCTTGCCCTGAGTCTTACAAAAGACTTGAACTTGGAACTTCAAAAAATACTGTAACTGTTGAGGTTTTGGAGAAGAGCTGTTGTGTTTCCAATTGTGTGTGGGATATCTGCTCCAAATTAACTGGGATTATGAACATATTACTGTATTTATTTAGAAATTAAGGATGGTTAAAGGAGATATTTGGGTCTGAAGTTGAAAAGGAGTGAATTTTTTACAAATGACTCAAGTTTACCCTTCTTTATGGCAGAATAGTACTTCACTGTGTGTATTACATTTTCTTTCTCAACTTTTCTGTTGATCAATATATAAAATGCTTCCAAGATTTAGCTATTATAAACTGTGCTGCTATAAACATGGGTGTGCATGTACCACTGTAATATGATGTCTTTAACACTTTGGGAGAAGATATTCAGGTGGGATAACTGGGTCAGATGGAATTTCTAATTTTAGTTTTTTGAGGAATCCACATAGTGATCTTCATAGCGGCTGTACTAGTTTATGTTCCCTCCAAAAATGCAGAAGGATTCCTTTTTCCCCACGGCCTCGCCAGCATTTGTTGTTATTTGATTTCCTAGTGACAGTCATTCTTTCTAGAGTTAGATGGAACAGGTCCCCTAGCAGTTGAGTCATTCACAGGTTTGGAGGCCAGAGGTCAAAGACCAAGAGACCAGCAGGCGTGGGGTCTTCTGAGGTCCCTCCCCTTGGCACAATGACTGCCACCCTCTCATCATGACCTTGCATGACCTTTTCTCTTGGTGTGCCCTTCCCTGTTGTCTCTGTCAAAGTTTCACATGCTTATCACAAAATGCCAGATATACTGGTGTAGGGTCCACTCTAACTACTTCACTTAGCATAATTCCCTCTTTAATGACCTCTGCTCCAAAGACAGGCACACGCTGAGGTGCTAGGAGCTAGAACTTCAGCAAATGAATTAAATTTAAACATGAAAACAAAACTTTTGTTGTTCTGAATGGAAAAGAAATATTTGGCCATGGAGTAAGAGAGTATATTAAATAAGACACACACAGACAAAAGACTGAGTTAACTAGAATTCTATAAATTAAAAATTAAGTAATTTTAAATTAAAAATTTTTAAGTCTCTTTATCTAAAGATACTATTGAAAAATTGAAAAACTAAACCATAATGTAAAGAACATATTTTCTGCTCCAAAGGGTTAAAGTAAAGAAAATATTTAATGGAAATTAGGATAACATACCTAAGATGTATGATACAACTCCTCTGTTCTCTTGATATTTGAAATTATTTTTAATGCACTAACCAAAATTTTAAGAATAGAAAATACAAAATTGATATGTCTAGTATTCTTGCAGTTTTAAACATTCTGCAAAATATATATTAACTAATCCAAAAAGACCACAGAATCCAGCACTGAAGATCAGAGACACATCACCAGGATGATTGAAGAGAGAGGTATCTTGACAGCCTCCGTGGGAGTCTCTGTCCATTTCGGCTGATGAATTGATCAATATAAGATTAGAATCTTCATCAATGTCTTTTGACTTTTCATCATACTAACAAGAATTAACCATTATAATATCAAAGTATAATTTAAAATGGTACGGATGATAGCAATTACTTCCTATTCAGTTTCGGTTCTTGTTTGTATTTGTCTTGGCACCAAATGATATTGTGTTAACTGGAACAAACTCATACGATCATAAATAGGATAAAGTACATGTAGCACTTACTCATTACTGCTATTTGAAGACCAAATGATATCAGAACATGGTATACTAATAAATATCTTGTGGTAGTTCCACTTGGGGACAATGCTGGAATAATTCAATTATGAAGTTTTACCTGGTAACACAGATATCATAAGGACTCATGCATTGGTTCACATATCATACTGTGAGCAGCAATTCAGTTTCAACAAAATGGCATTTCTTACATCAAAGTAATCCCTAAGATTAGAATGTTATTGGTTTCTTTAGTTCTGCTTGTATTCAATTTACAGTCAGATTTGCCTTTGGTATTAGAGTTTAAAGTTCTAAGAATGTATGCAGTTCATATTTGTTGAAATTTAGGAAACATTACGTTGCAATAAAAATAATTTAAATAAAACTGTCAGGAAATCTGAATAGATTTTTCTTTAAATTGTGTTGAGAAATGTGATTACATATTTTCCTTTTAAAATACAGGCTTGATTTCCAAGAAATGAAGACATCTGAGAAATGAAATAATTCTCTGGAACACTGGCAAAATTAGTATTTCTGGGTCTCTTCTAACTTCATATTTTGACTTTGATAATGATAATGGACTAAAATTGATGCAGATTTCAAACATTCTAACTTATCAGAAACTCAGACTTAATTTTGATTTTCAGACTATGATGCTTGTCACAGTTTAGAAAGTCTAACTGTTCGTTAATTCTTGTGATGAGGCAGAAGGATACACCAAAACATGTTCCAGAAATCATCTCTCAGTAGAGTTCTCCTCTGTAACTGTAGGAGACCATGACTGCTTCAGAGTCCCATACAGAATAATGTTTCCTACTGAGTGCACAGTGTTCCTTCCCATAAAATCTGACTGTGTTTCATGAGCCCTGAAGGTAAATTGGAAGACTTACTGGCCTGTAGAAATAAGTGCAATCTGAAGTAAATTCACTTTAGTCTAACAAATGATTTTCATTATTCAGTAATTGGAAGTGATTTGATTGGGCTGCAAAATGCTTATTTAGAAATACTAACAAGAAAAAGTACTGTTCAACCTCTAAAATGCACTAGCATATTTTAAGGCACAATGGTACCAGAAATCGAACCCAGGGCCTTGTGCTTGCCAGGCAGGCGCTGCACCGCTGAGCCACATCCCGGCCCCTTTAAGGCACAATGCAAATAGACATCTTAAAACAAAGTCATCATGATACTCAGCTATGTGTCTTAATACGCCTGCTTATTGAAGGGTTTGCCATCGCTTTGCAGTTGCACTGATTTGTGAAAACGCAAAGAAAGACTAACACTGTCCCTGGAGGTCAAAGCATGGCAGCTCTTAGTTAAAAGGTTGTAAGTCAACCTCTGAACTTAAAAAAAAAAAAAAAAAACAACCAAAAAACTACTTTCCAATTGGTGATTGATTATACACTTTTAGCATCTTCACATAAGTACGTTGAAATTTATCTAACAATGTGGTATATAATGAAAAGAACAGGGACATTAAAACATGAAAAGCTCAGATTCCAACTTCATTCTGTGTACTTGCTCTAAGTTTTACAATTGATTGGTCAAGAAACTATCTGAGCATTATTTTCCACATAATACAATACAAAAACTCTTTATTACAGGTGACTTCAAGAAAGAAACACCCAATGCATGAAGGATCCTACCGGGACAAACCTTGGGGTCCTCGGGGTGTCACTCTTCCGACCATGCCAAGATTCAAGTTTTCGTAACTCTTGCCTGTGAGTATGTCTTTTTTGTGTTTTAAATTCTAATAATATTCCCACCCTGAGGGAACTGTTCAAAACTACTTGTTAAATTAGTATACATTGCCAATTTATTGTCTAGGCTTTCGGTTCTCACAGTCAATGACAGGCAACAAAATTTTGATTAGGTAACTTTTTAAACACATACCAATTTTCTATTGAATGGTTTACATAAAAGGAAATTATTTGTGGAACTCTAATGTTCTCTAAGGAAAAACTTATTCAGAAATGGACATCAGCTAAATTGATGTACTTCATGCATAAAATCAATTTATATGTCATTGCATTTTAACTATTGCCATAATATTTAATCTTTGTATACATAATTGCAGTTTGCGATGTAGTCTCACATATTATGTTATAAGGTCAGGAAAAAAGTATTATTTTAAATAATATTGGAAAGAAGAAAAAATAAATTAATTGCCACAGGTTTTATAGTAATCATTGTTTTTTGTTAAATACATAAAAGTTTCTTAGTGGTTGTCATAAACTGATATTTTACTTAATAAATTAACATGATATTAGGAGCTTCATCTAGAGATCTTTTAAGAATGAGTTTCCTAATCAACTATAAGAGATCATAATTAAGTCAGATTCAGATTTCAAACATCACATAAAGAGCAAGTCCCACATTATAAGAAACACTGTTGGAAATAATAATCTTTGACTTCAGCTCCTATTAGAAAAAATTTGCATCTTAATTATAGTTTTAAATAACTAGAATAATTCAAGTTATACACATTTCGTCATTTATTTTCCAATCTCTTCAAAAACACCTATTCAGTGATAGTTTTTATAGTGTACTTCAAGAATAAAACTTTGAATTGAGAAAAACAAGGGATACAAGAACAAGGCTTTAGTAAAAATACAATGATAAAGACATAATGAAGGTGCTGGCATCATTATTTAATATTTTACATTCTAAAATACTCCAAATGTAAGTACTTTGTGTAAACAACAAGAGATACGACTCAGATGAAGCGATCCCAAGCTATGGCAGCAGTTGGCTGTAGTATTGCTAGTGTTCTATTTTTTGACCTGTGCATTGGTTACATCAGTAAATTTAGCTCATGAAAATTCACATAGGATTTTTAGTGGTATGTATTTGCTACACATGATCATTAGTTTCATCTTAGGGTATCTGTATGCATGCCTATCACATCTTGATCACTCTTACTTCCTTCCCCACCCTTGCCTACCTAGTTTTATAGCCATGGCACGTTTGTTCTTTATGAGATTACTATACTTAAAAAAGCAAAGGTGGCTGGGTGAGGAGCTGCAAGCTTGCATTCCCAGCACTCTGGGAGGCTAAAACAGGAGGACCAGAAGTTGGAGCCTACATTGGCCAAATTCATAATTTAGAAAGATGTGTGTCTCAAAGAAAAAAAAAATTTAAACAATAAGGTAGTAGCTCAGGGTGAAGAACCTGGTCCAACGTCCAGTACCTCCAAAAAATACTTTCCGTTACGAAAGAAAGTGAAGAACACATGACTATCAAAGAACCATCTTGTGCTTCATAGGAATCTTTAGGCAAGAAAGTCTAGGCAAGTGCAGAGAGAACAGAACTAATAATTATGATCCAAGGAAATGATTTTGGTTAAGCAAAACCAAAGTGGCTTATTAGAAATAAACACTGAACTATTCACATGGAAACTTAGTCTCATAAAATAATTAATAGAAAATAAATAAAGGAATACAAGGTAGTCAAGCAAAAATATCAAGTGGAAAGATAGAATAGAGGACAAGAAGTCCATGTCCATCGGACTTTCACCTTCAATTCTTTACTCCAGGAGAATGTGGATTAAAATACATAAGAAGATATGAACTAAACATGTTATAGCTACCAAAAAAATCCAAAAGCAAAGAAGACAGAAAAAAGTGTCAGCAACATGAAAGAAGGAAAGAAATGTCTCCTCGAGTTGTTTTTGAAGAATCTATTGGAAGATGAGCATTAGACCACTGAGCTGACACAACTAAGGTGCAGTGTGAATTGCAATGATGAGCACAGAGTGCCTAATCTTAGTGGTGATGATCAGAGTGGGAAGTGCTCCTGTGATATTAACTAGGGTGACTAATTTGATACTAAATCAAAAACCCATGTTACTGCATCATACTGTCTCAACACACTTGAGCTTAGCAGTGATATCTATCAACAAACTAAAGGTGTGTTCATCATTGAGTAGGAGAAGCAAGATCAATGGTTATTTATTAAAGTAGCTTGTTATAAAAAAAAAAAGTCTAGGCAAATACGTTCTCTCAAAAGTGACTGAAAACTAAATGCCAAGATAATATAGCAACAGATTGTAGAAGAAGTAGCATCTCATCATCAGAACAAGTATAACTATTATCCTGATAGAAAATGAAGACAATAATTGTATGCATAAAATACAGCTAAACAAATCACAGTACTATACATAAAAGCAGTATATGACTAAACTACTGAGTGGAGATTACTGAAGAGCCAATTATGGAAGCAAAAGTTCAAACTTAGAAATTCTCTACTCTCTCAAGGGAAAAAGAGTGGGCAAAAATTAAAATACGTGAAATATAGTTCAGAATTCTTAGTATTTATTTGAAGGGAGTTCCACGGAGAGCTTGGTGGGGACATTCATCAAAGACGTAAAGTGAAGAACTGTAGGCAGATACCAGTTTTCACAGTGCAGTTCAGTTGCTAGGCAGGATGAACTTTTATACATAGAAACAATGATACACACCATCATAAAATTTTTAAAAATCAAGACAAAATATTCACAAAAATCTTCCAGAGATGGTTAGAAACTGAAAAAAAAATATGATTATGAAGGAACAAATATATATTTGGTACTGGAGTGACTATATGGAATTCTACCAGAAAATGAACAATTAATTTTAAGCTGATACAGTTAGATTTAATTGTAAAGAAGGTTACACTGAAGCAGGAGGAATATACAATAACCATGAGTCATACAATGATGTAGAAAGTATGGTGTGAACGACTTATCCACAGAAGAAATAAAATCCTGTGTGGTTTCACCTTCCTGTACTGCAGAATCTTGAGCCGTGTCTCCCTGAAATATCAATCTTGTATGCTCAGAGACTTTCAAACTGAACAAGCTACCCACCAAACTCATGTTGTTGCCTGTCGAAATAATTCTTTTGAAGCCTTCTCCATGTTAATGAGTGCTTAAAATACCCATTCAGTTATTCAAGCTATAAGGACAATGGCGATGCTATAAAAATACAAATGCAAAATTGTGTTAATTTATCGCTAAAGTAATAGCCCCACGCATTCTTTTTTGTCTCATTCATCATGTACTCTAAAACTACATGAAAAGTTGTTCAGGATGTATAAGTCAGCAATTTTGGATGAGATAAAAACAGAAATTGAGAATCAGTATTTAAAAATTCTGACAGCACTTTAATAAGAAAATTTATGTGAATGCAATTTAACAATAAAATGGCATTATATTTTGTTTTTATTGCTATTTAATTTCTTAATATTTTACTTTTATTGTATTTCACAAAATACTGTTCTAAATGGTTGTTGATTTTTAAAAGATAGTCCCTTATCTAAGATATTTGGGAAAACACCACTTTTACATCCTGCTAATAAATCTCAGGCTTATCTACTGCACTTTATCTTCATGGCCACTATGCTGATAATACACACACCAATACACACACACACATACACACACATGTGGGGGGTCAGACACCCACACATACGCAGGGAGAGAAACATGTGTGTGTACACACACACACACACACATATGCATGCACACTAGTGCTCAAAGGAAGCCCAGTCTGATTACTTTAGTAAAATGACCAAACCTCAGCTTCTGAGAAAATCTTAAAAATATCTAAGAGTATAAAAAATATGACCTTCAAAAGGACAATAAAATACACAGATGACATCTCATCAGAAAGAAGTACAACATTAATACGTGAAAATTTATTACTGACCTAGAAAGTAAAAATACCTTCAAGCATATATAACATGGAAGAGCTCGTCACTACCTGATCTACGCTACAGGGAAGTATGAGTATCCATCTGACAGAACAAGAATAAGTTCACATGGAAATAGGAAAAGAAGGTATGACGAGCATCAGAACAGATGTATGTGTGTGCTTGTGTGTGCGTAAAAGATCATAAAATACCATCCTGTAGGGTTTCCAGTCAATATAGAATTTAAATACATGCATGGAAACAGCAACATAAAAGACAAAAGTGAAATGCGTGTGTGGAAGTAAACTTTTTAAAAGTTCCAACATTTTAAGTGTGCGTAACACTCAGTTATGTCCATGTACCCATCTCTCAATGTATTTGTCTCTTGATGGGCCCCAAGGTTGCTTTATGCCTCCGGTACTACAAATTATGCAATGAACATGAGATAACACACATTGCTTTAGCTTACTGATCTCAATTCCTTTTGTATTTACCCACTAGAATGATGCTGGATCACATAGCAATTCTGCGTTTAGCTTTTGGAGGAACCATCACAGTGTATTCCAAAATAAGCATATTAGCTTCTAATACCTCCAACAATGTAGACGGGTCCCCTTCTGTTTGTGTCTTTCTAATGCATGATGTTTCATCATTTGATAATAGCCAATCTAACACGTGTGAGGCGATGGTCCGTGTGGTTTTAATTTAGATTTCTGCAAAGCTTAGAGCATTTATTTTCATATCTCTATTGACCCTTTGTATTTCTTCCTTCGAGCAATATCTATTGAACTTTTTGTCATTTTTAATGGAATTCTTTGTTTTCCTGTTATTAAAATTTTTGAGTTATGTATTTTGGATACTATCTCTATTGTATGGTTTGCAAATATTTTCAATTTGTGGCAATGTGGATGAACATGGAGGACATTACCTATGAAATATCCCACGTCTACAGAGATAAATAATGTGTGATCTCAGTAACATGCGGAAACTAAAAAAAACCCGTTGATTTAATGTAAGTAGAGAGCAGAACACTGGTTGCAAGAAACTGGGGCTAGGAATGGGGAAAGAGGAGGAGGTCTGGACAACAGTATACAAATTTAGTTAGACAGTAAAAATAAATTCTAGTGTTCTATTGAACAGCAAGATGCCTGTAATTAATAATAATATATATTTAAAAACAGCTATAAGACAGAATTTTAAATGTTCTCACCACCAAGAAATGATAAATATTTCAGGTGGTAGACCTGTTGATTAGTTTGATTTGACCATTCTACAACGTATGCATTCATTGAGATATCTTACTGGACTCTACAAATACAAACAATTATTTTGTGTCAAAAAATAAAACAGCACAAAAATAAAGCCCTAAAATTATTGGAAGCTGGAGAAAAATTTTCACTTTTTAAAACAATAATAAGCCAAATATGTGTGTTGTTTATCATATAGCAACTACTAAAAATCGAAAAAATGTATAATTAAAATTTTAATATCAGTGAAAATACAATGACAGATACACTTAGTTGTATAGATCAGCTTGCCATTTCTGGGACAAAATACCAGCCACTTAAGACTTAAAGGAGAAAAGGTTTGGCTCATGGTTTCAAAGGCTTAAGTCCATGGTCCACTGGCTGTAAGGCAGAAATATCATGGCAGAGGGGCAGGAGGAGGAAGGTTGCTCACTTCCTGGGCCACAGAGCAGAGAGACAGGGGACAGCCAGACGGGAAGGAGTCACGTACTAGATACCGTCCTCAACGTCACACCACACCCCCATGGCCCAGCCACACACCCAAAAGTGTGCTCTACTAATTACGCAGGCATCGCTCAAGTCAACCAACTTGGCAATTGAGATTAACCAGCACAGTGATAATCAAAGAAGGCAAAAAGAGATTTATGGAAGGAATAGCATACAGGTTCAAGTAAAAAACATAGTAAAATTTAGACAGAAACCAAAAAATAAGAAAAATCAAATGCAAATACAATTAATAACACTTATGAACATAGTACAAGAGTGCCTACTGCTAGAAGATCAAATACAGATCGTGTTCATGTCCCGGTGTCATAGGAAAGTTTATTCTTGGAGTTTATAGGTGGCTTAACATTGAATAATAAATCATTTAATTATTTCATTACATTAACAAAATAACAGGACCTCAACATAATTAAAAGCAACAGAACTACCTGCACAATGAAAAGTTGGGCAAAGCAAGAATGGCACAAACACACAGAAAGTCCATGACGATTTCTCATACACTGATGGAGATGCCGTGTCTGCTCCGTGGTGTTAGGGGTTCAGAGAGTAGGTGGGGCTCTTTGTGTGGTTTGTGGGGAGTGTGGATGAAAGCACAAGGGTTTCACTATGTTTTAATCTAGGTTCTTGTTACAGGTATGTTCACTATCAAAAACTGATGAATCTGCTCAGTTATATTTTTGCAATTTTCTGTATGGTTGTGTTTTAACAAAAAAGTTTACTTAAAATGATGGTATACTTTTTTACAGGGCAATGAAAAAAATTGCAATAGTCAAATCTACCTCTAAGAAACATTATATTATCACATAAGATACAAATAAACAAAAGGCAACTATCACAATAACAACATCGCTACAACACACAGGAGGAGCCCCACAGCGAGCAGTACACGAAGCCGATGTCGTGGAGAGAAAGGCACCTCAGAAAAGTGGGTAAATTATGCAGCTCTTTTCCCCCAGGCCACGTTTTATTGCTCGCATGTGTCTCAACCAGGAGTTCGGGTAAATGCTGAGATACCAGCAGGCATCCTGTCAGTTTCATGGAGCTGAAGGAAAACAAGAGACGATGGTGAGTACGAGAGCAGAATTCTCAGGACAGGGAGTTGGGCAAGCAGCAGTAGCCTGTTCACACATGGCACCAGAAAACAATTCTAATTATTATGTTGCCTTTCCCTTAAGGCCACTGCCAAATTCTTGAGCTGTAACCAGCTTCACACAAGCATAATGCCTAAGCACAAGCACAATGCCAAGCGAAAGAAGCCAGGAAGAAATAACCACTCACAGATTCCATGTGTGTGAGGACCAAAACGAAAGCCAGCAGAGCTAATCTTCAATATCAGGAAAGATCATGGTCACATTGAGAGAAAGTGGTGAATAAAAGGTAAGGGGTTGTCTCGATTCCCAGCTATGCTGCATTTCTGGATCTGTGAGCTTTTATAGTGTGAAAAACACTCACAATATACAATAATGTTTCTTAATAAAAGTTACTTAATAAAAGAAGTTAAGCAAGCACAAGGTCCTGAGTTCGATCCCCAGCACCAAAAAAAGGAAGTTAAATTACATAGAATAGAATGGGGCTGGGGATTTAGCTCAGTGATTAGAGTGCTTGCCTTGCAAGCACAAGGGCCTGAGTTCGATCCCCGGCACCACAAAAAAAAAAAAAAAAAAAAATTACATAGAATATTTGAACTTCAATTTCTAATATCAGAGGAAATGAAACATAAGATATAATAGCAATTTCATACATACTTCACTGAAGAAAAATGGGGCAATCAATAAATTCTTTTCAAGCATAAAGTGTACTAGTAAAAATTTCTGCAAGGAATGTGAAATAGAGACATGATTTCAAAGTGAAAAAATAAGGACACCATATTTTAGAACGCTACAAAGAGTACATTTGTTAACCCTTTAAACTGATGCGTGTTGGACATCACTGATGATATTTATATTTATACTTCACTGGATATATTTTACAAAATTATTGGTAGCATTTATTTTTCATTAAATGTATTTTGCAAAATATTTGCTATATGTAGCCATCTTGCAATAGTTTTATATTAAAATATCCATATTTAAATATACAGACATAACATGCTTTTCAAATTCAAATGAAAAAATGCAATGTGCAAAGGAGATTATATTTTTAAAATATGTTTTAGAGGATAAGCAAAAGTGAAGAATTTTGCTGTTGTCTTGGTGCACTTTCCTACTAAGGCCTAATACAAGATTTGTCAAGTACTAAGTCTGTCTACGCAGGGCGCCTTTCCGGGGCTCTCTAGATCACTGTATGCCTCGGACCAATGCTGTGTTGCTTAAGTCATGTATCATTAGAAAATATGTTTATATTTCTTATGGTACATCCTCTCAATTTCTTACTCTATAGGTTTTGACTACTTTTGTTTCTAATTTAACGTTTATTTAGGGCCAGCTTGTGACATTTTGTGAAACAGACAATGAGAGTTGAGGAGTAAACTATTAGTTTTAGTAAGAGATAAGTGGTATTTTAACAATATTCCATCTTGGTGGCAATTGCTACTGAGTTATGGTTTAGCTTCCTGGAGGGTTAGTAGGGATGAGAATCTACCTTTTGCCAAGCATCACTACAAGACGGCTTCCTGTGTGGTTTCTGGTGAACAAGGAGAGTAGTTCCTAGGGTAGACTGTGGTAGGCTGAGGATCAGGGCTCTGTGTGGTACAGGCATTGCCCGTTTGTCTATTCATCTCTCAGCTTCCTCTCTTGACAGCTAGTATAGCCCTGTCCCTCCAGAAGCTACAGAATTTGTTAATAACCTCAGTACATCCTTGTCACCTTTCCTGATAATTTTTCCTTCTATTATTTTTATTCCTTCACTCTTCATTTGAAAACACACGTGATGCCACAGAGAATAATTGTGTACGTGTTTATAATTGAGAAATGTGTCTTCAGGGTAAATTCAGAAAGGGGGATTGTCCACCTGAAAGTCACACACACACACACACACACACACACACACACACACAAATGCTTTGCTCTTTGATGTAGCCAGCTACCTCTACTTTTGAGGCTGCATCCATTTGTGTTCCCACCTGCAAAGATATACAAGGTTTGCTTGGCCCAAGCCGCCGAGTACACTGTCAAGAGCTTTAAGATTTGCTAACCTGAAAACTGTATCTCAGTCACATAAATATGGGACACTTATAAGTATATTAAAGCAATTTTATAATTATGTGAATTATCTGATTCTATCTTTTACTTGTTTTTCTGAGGAGTTTTAATCTTCTTTCCATCTATTTTAAAAGTATTTTTATCATAGGGATTTAGCCATTTATCTATGATAGACTGCATTTTTTTCTCCTAGTTTATTTGGCTGCGATTTTGCTTTTACTGTTTCATGTTTCTTGCTTTCAGCTATGCAGGAGCTCGTGGGTGTGTTTGAGTGTGTGTGTGTGTGTACACGCATGTGCAGCACTTAGATTACTTCAAGACCTCACATTAAAGGCTTGTTTATCTCACTTTCTTTTGCACAACACATCATGCTCACCTTTCAACCAAAATTTATAGTCTGTTAAATGACAAGACAAAACACAACCAGAGGAGACAAAATCAGAACTGCACTCACGTGCGATGAGAACAGGAGCACCGCTGAGTACTCGTAAGAGTACAAAAGAGACTGACTTTGAAAGAGACTTTAATAGAAAATAAATAGTCTTGTCATGTGATCCAGTAATCCCACTCCTAGGTATTGACTCAACTTAGCTGAAAATTTGTGCCCACACAAAACCTGCACAAAATTACTTAGAACAGCTTTATTATCAGTTACTGAAAGTTGGAAACATCCCAGACATCCCTGAACAGGCGGGTATAGGGAATAAGCTGATGACCTAAGTAACTTTTGAAAGGAATCGTGTCTGTAGTAAAAATAAGTTACATACAAGCACTGTCTTCCAATTGGTGCAGAATTCCCACGGGATTCTAGGTTAATGGCTCTGATACTTCTCTACATGTATACTGTAATTAAATAACTGAGTTAATGATTGACAGATGATAGAAACTAGGGTTACTATTGGAATGAGAATATGCAGGCAAGTCAATGGAGGCGGCAGGATGATTCGTACTGTGATGAGTTAAAGCTACAGACCTCAGTAAGAGCCGATGTTTTATTTAATATAGACATAAATAATGGCATAAATATATCAAGAGCTGGGATGAAGCTCAGTACAGTGCTTGCCGAGCATGAGCAAGACCCTGAGTTCAGTACCCAGCACTTCAGATAGACAAAAAGATTGATAGGTAGGTAGGTAGGTAGGTAGGTAGATAGAGAGATAGATAGATAGAGAGATAGATAGATAGATAGACAGACAGACAGGAGATAATATGTATATATGCAAAGGTTAGTCAGGCACTCATCTTTCGCACCTGCACACAAATGGCATAAAAGAATGACATTGTGGTAGCAATGAGCACACACAGCCCCCAGAACCTGGTTTCTCATAGTTTTCTCTACTGTGAGGAATCGGGGCTTCCTGGAGAAATGACGCACTCTAACCAAAGCAGGAAATATTCAAGACGAGCCTGGAGCATCATCCAATGCCAGAAAGTAGAGAGAGTTAAAAAATTAACGGAGACTAATCAAAAGAGTTCAGAAAGCAACTGAAATAGCTCCCAATGCCGAGAGATGGAAAAATGTGAGAAACAAAGTAGCTCTAAATTGAATTCAAAGTGTCAAACAAATGTCCACCAGCCCTTGCTAGCATAAATAAGTGATCGAATGCATTAATAAATTAAGAAAAGAAAAATCTTCCTTGTAGAAGAATTCAAATTATTTAGATGCACCCATCCTAAAGTAGGAGGTGTGTAATGCACTGCTGGTGAGAGGAAGCTGTGAGTGGGGAAGCTGGAAACAAGCTGGCTCCACGGTGGGGAGAACCCCAGTGCCAGGCCGACCATCAGCTTCCACATCAGCAGTCACAAACCATGTGACAAGCGGCCATGTACCACTGCACCCCAAAGCCCTTGACCTCTCTCTAATGACGGCGAAAAAAGCCCAGGTGACAAAGTCCAACCCTGCAATGTGACTTCCCTGGGAATCATCAACTCTGCTAAGGTCACGGAACACGGCAATCATTGCAAACAAGATGAGACCGAAGAAATCCATCCTGGCCACACTGCAGTATCATGAGTAGAATCCTGGAAGAGAAAAAGACATCCACACTAAGGAAATCCAAATACATTAAGGATCTTAATTAATAATGTTTTAATACCAGGTGAGTCATTCTAGCAGATGTACCACAGCAGGGTAACATACTAATGAGGAGTTGTGTGTGGGGCATGTATCAGAATGCGCTGCAACACCTGCCTGATTTTTCTATACAACTAGCTGGTCTAAAAAATAAAGTTTATTCATGATAAAAATTATTTTAAAAGGTTAGAAGAAGTCTAGGGAAGCTACGGGGTCTTTGACCAAAACAAAGTTTATTCCTAATTAACTTCATGAAGAAAATATTCGGAAGAAAGGAAAGCTATGGTTTTTATTTCAATGACTAAGTAAAATTTTTGCAGTCCTCACTTTTCTCTTTTAAAAAAATGCACATTTCTGTAAGAAATGTCAATTTATCATATTTTTAGGAAAAAAATCATGGGGTGTACTGGAATACAATCACAATGCTTACGAGTAATTTTGTCCCAACTTCATCTAGATCATCAGTTTATTCTGGGATGTAAAAGATCAATGACCGCTGAACTCTCACAAGAAAATATAAAGCCTCCTCTTTTCAATGTCTGCAAGATAAATTATCTGCATTCATAAAATACATTGGAAATTTATAAAATTATAAAATGTGAAAAGCAGTATTTGAAAAATACTGTTTAATATCTAATAATCTAATTTTATTCCTGATTCAAACTATAAATCATCAGAGAAATGGGTACCTACACCTTTGCTGTCGTCTACAGTAAAAATCATTTCTATTGATTTGCTCTTAGCCTGCTGCCTTCAGTATCGATATCAGGCAGAACCCTGTGAAACTCCCTGTCACATCTATTATTTAAAAAAACAAGAGTACAAGATAGCAAACTGTGGATACCAATGAGGATTTCAGTGGAATGGTGTTCTACGAAGTGCTATGTTTTTGATAAGTAATTGGATTATTTTCACGAATAGTGCAGACTGTGCAATTATGCAGGTTTCTCACTTTAATGTTAGCTGGCAAAATGTTTTCAGTAAAAACTTTGGATTATTTTAATGGTATGTACTGACAAATATGAGAAGCACTTTTTGCCACCATTGTATCCACTGCTTCGTTGTTTATACAAGATTTGATCAGAGTAGCATAGCTGTGGAGGGACGATGCAGGCTCAACTTCTTTCCCACCAAAGAAACTTTCAGACAGGCATACCTGCCTGTCAGTTAGACTCAACAGGCAACATGTAGATCTTTATTTGTGAACACTGACTTTCCTCATTTCTGATAATTTATGTTCCCACAATTGTTTCTTTCTTCTTTCATTTTCATTGTATGGATTTCATTAGAAAGAAGAGTTTTCTTTTCTTTCTCTCTCTTTTTCTCTCTCTCTTTCTTTCTTTCTTTCTTTCTTTCCTCCTCCATGATCTTGAGCTACAGGAGAACATTCACTAGTTTTGATACCCCTCCTTCCGATCTTACTTGGAACAAAACTCATTTTTCTTGCCACTGTGATTGGTTGAAGAAAGTACCATGGGAGGCAAACTCCAGCAAATTTTAAAGAATAGTATTACAAAATATGGACTGTTACAGAATAACACTTTTAAAATATATGTAAGAAAGCATCCCAACGTACCTCACAACATCTTGCTATGTCTCTCTGTGCAGATCTGGATGTCCTCTGGTGTTTAAACTGAAATATAACCGTTGGACCTGGTGCATTTGATTCTTCAATCCTGGGAGGTAAAACCACACACTTTTCCAAAGTGGTTGCACTCATTTATAATCTTCTCAGGACTACCTGGGAAGTAGATAACCTACTTCACATCTTGGGCAACCCTTCCCACTGCTAGGTTTTTTGTTCTTCTAAAAAAATCTATAATTTTAAAAATTATGGATCATTTGAGTTTTGTTCTCTTGTTAGTGACTTTGAACATTTTTTCTTACATTTAGCTATATGAACAGTGTCTTCCTACGGTACCTATTCATTTGTCTACCTTCCTATGGCGCTATTTATATTTTTCCTTTTGATTTATAACAGTTTTTACAATCTAGATACTAATCCTTTTTCAATTTTATGTGTTACATAAATCTCTTCATAGCTTCAATTATACTGTTTTGGATAGTTTTTATGGATTTTTCATTCTATAAAAGATGTCATTAGCTAACATTTTTTCTGGTTTTGATGCAGTCAATTGTAAGTTATTTCCTTTTCTTTATATTTGTTGCATATTTTAAAGACTTATTGTCCTACTTTGATGGTATAAATGTGTGCATGCGTGTGTGTGTGTGTGTGTGTGTGTGTGTGTGCATGTGTGTGTATTCTCTCATAGGTAGGTCTTCAGTCCAACCAGAATTGATGTTTGTGTGTCATGGAAGAATTGATGTTTGTGTGACGTGATGTTTGTGTCTCAGAGCATCTACAGGTCCAAGGCCCAGCAGCGACATCTGTGTGCTATGCTCAGGGTCTCACAGGTGAGATCTGGTTGTCAGCTGGGCTGTGGGCACATGTGGAACTCAGCATCTCTCCCCAAGCTCACTGTTTGTTGGCAGAGTTCATCTCCTGGTGGCTGTGTCATTGAGGTCCCGGCTTTCTCACCAGCTATTGGCCAGGGAGTGGTCTCAGGGACCAGGAGCCTTCCTCCACTCCTGGCCACAAGGTCCCGTCCTCTTAACCCAGCACTGCTTTAAGGCAGTGAGAGGCCTCTGCTGTCCCTTCGTGTCCTTTTAAGAAGCTGCGAGACTAGGGGAACCCTGCAGGACACTCTCTTTGGATTAACTCAAAGCCGATGGATGAGGGATATTAATTACACAGCACAGTGCTTTTATCCAGGGAGCTAAGGTAACACACTTACAGGTAACCCAGGAGGTCCCAGGCCCAGCTTGCTCACCAACGCACCCTGTAGGCTCCTTGCACACCAAAGACGAGTGCCTGAGGGAGTCACGGGGCTTGGCCATCTCAGGGCCTGACTGTGCCATATCTTTATGGGGAGCTGATTGGCCTGGTCTGATTTTGATCATTTTATTTTTCACATTCACAAATCAAATTTTCATATTGTGTAGTGTTTTTCTAGATTCTATATTCAATTTCATGACATAATTTCCGTTTGCTAGGTCATTTTAATGACTATAACATTATGGTAATTCTTGGTAGCAGGTCAACAAGCCCTCTAACCCTGTACCTCTTCAGAAGCAACCTGACTGTTCTTGGCACTATGTATTTCTATTTTACTCTTAGAATCAATTGACAAAAAAGTCAAAAGCTCTTCATTAAGATTTGAAAAAATTGACATCTTTAATAATCCATGACTATTTTCCTGGATCTAATTCATCATTAACTTCTTTATTTATTTATTTATTTATTTATTTATTTATTTATTTGTACGGGGGATCAAACTCAGGGTCTTCTATTAACTTCCTTAAATCTGCTTTAGTATATTTCAATAATGCACTGAATTTTTTTGGTGGGGGAGGTGCTGGGGATCGAACTCAGGACCTTGTACTTGCTAGGCAAGCACTCCACCACTAAGCTAAATCCCTGGCCCTCAATAATGCACTGAAATTTTAATAAATATCTTGAACGATTTGGCTAGATTTTTCCCTATCAACTTTGTATTTTTCTCCTCTAGTAAATAAAATATTTAATTGAGTATTTTTAAATTACAACTTTATGAATAAAAAGAAATATAATTGATTCCTGTATGTTACTTTTTATCTTGTGTTTTGCTAAGCACTCAAAATAATGTTAACAGTTTAATTAAAGGTTCTCATGCATTATTACACAGGCAATGATTAGTCCATTAATGTATGATTTTGTTTCTTTTTTCTGTTGATATATTCTATCTTGCTGTGTTTTCTAGCCAAAGTTGTTTCCAGAATTTCTTGCTTTGTTCCTTATTATGTTGCTGAACTAAAGGCTGTTGATGTGTGAACATCAATAATGGCAACACTATCTTTGCCACTTTTATGAGTATCAGGAAATGGGCATGAGCACGTGATCCAGGTGTTGGCCGTTAGTACGCAGGACTGTCTTTATCATTCCCGGGTCACCCCTGACTCATGCCAGTATCAACCCTGAGGCCAGTGTCCAGGCCGCTGGGCTCAGGTGCTGGACAACTGCACAAGGGGAAGTACTTGGATGAGTGTCCTTGTTTTTTTTCTTTGTTTTGCTAGTAAAGAAGGTTTGATTTTGGGTGTGTCCTGAGGTCTAACCACTTCATTGTTGACAATTTCTCTATCAGCCAGATTTTTGTAAATTGACTTCCTGACATCTGCTCCCCCAGCTCCCAAAGGTGTACACGTGTCCCACACTCTACCGAATGTCATGACATTTTCGATTCCTGAAGTGACTTGGGTTTCAAGACCAGGCCAGACAAGGTCAGTGTCTGCTGCCAGCAGTGATACTAGGAGTGTCTCTGAACGGAGCAGAGTGTGAGGCCGGTTACCGACCCGTGACCCTGTGAGCGGCCGTGATTTGGTTCTCAGGAGAACGGTGGGCAGTGGCCAAGAAAACGAACAAGTTTAAATTTAGACCGGCCATTGTTTGAAATGAAGAGATAGTTAAAATTGCAATTTAAAAGACTGAATGACCGATGCGCTAGAACATAATGTTTTGTTTTGCTTTACAGGAACTGTGGACATTCCGCGCCTGAGGCACATTGTGGCGGAAAGCTGAGAGAAGAAATCCAAATTCAGGGATTCAACTCTCAGGAGAAGGCGCGGCCGACAGCCTCAGCGCCCCTCTGACTGCCCCCGAACAGCATTTTCCCCTCCCCTAGTTGCAGGAGAGAGTCTCCTTCACTGACTGGCAGAAGTGAAGTGCGGCTAACTTCAGAGCCGCTTCAGGCACCTATCCACGATGTTAGGAGGTCGAGGCGGAAGAGAGCGCTGCTGAGAAGCGAAAGAGAAACATTTGATCAGCTTCCCCCTGATAGGAGCACCTCGCAGGCCACAATCTCACGAGCCCTTCCAGCCGGGAGCAGTGTGCCTCCCTCCGCTGCTTCTGATTCTAAAGCCCCCGTGACTATCTCATCCGAGTAAGCTGCCTTACAGAGCACGCTGAGTCCTCTCCGGAGCCCTCAATTTCCAGTGCTTCTGGATACATAATTAGAGACAAATCCTAGAAATTCGGGAGGACAATTTAAAGTCTGTCCCAGGAGGAGGTTCACGTATAGCAAAGATGGAAGAGTTTTACAGGAACTTTTAAAACATGCGAAAGGATAAATCTGAGGGTATAAGATCAAGGAAGAATATAACACTGAATTTTTCCTAATTTTTTCAAATTCGTGGGAGCACATTCTAGACATGGAGAGTCTGATGTGCAGTCTGGGGCGTTCGGAGCAGCACTCACTCTTTGCCTGGAGAATTAATGAAAGGCCAGCAGGGCGGGACAGGAGCCGGGCGCCTGCGCTTCCTGCTGCAAGCGCGCGAGGAGACGCTTCACGGTCAGACAGTCCGGGAGAGTGTTCACATTTCCGGACAGCCAAGTTTCTAGCTGGGGGCAAAGGGAGCAAGAAACGGGAAGGAGCAAAAGGACGTCACGAGTGCCAGTGACCATCTTACTGCTCGTATCAGAAACAGGACACAACATCATGCTTATTTTACTCCTGGATTTGTCGTGTGAATTATTTCTAAATGTGTTAATTGACTTTACGTTTACTCTTGGTGCCTTCTTTTATGGTAACATATACTGCTTGTGGTTAAGATTTAAATTCAGTCAGCAATTAGCATAATACTGAAGAATCATTGTGACAATAAGAAAAGGAAGGACAACTATCCAGAAATTAATAATGAAGAGTGAAATATATTGTGTCTCTTCATATAGGGTAAAATATGACCTGAATTCCATTCACTGCAGCTATTCCCCTTCCAGAAATCTTCCCAACAGAATTAAAGGCATCACATACAGTGATACATACATTCTCAACTTTATAGCAGCGCAAGTCATACTATCTAAATCTTGGAAGCAGGCTGTGTGTCTGTGGACAGATGAATGGATGAAATGTGATGTTTATATGCAGTGGAGTACTACTCTGCCATAAGGAAAGACAAATTTGATTCATTTGTAGGAAACGCCACGTACCTCGAGCCCATTGGGTTAAGTGAAATACATCAGACTCGCGAGCTTGTGTGTCACGTGGCTTCTTTCAGACGAGCAACGCAAAATATAAACAGAAAACAAAATAAAAGATAGATAACAGAAAGTAGGGAGATAGATGTTTCTCAAAAGGGAAGAAGATCGAGAGATGAGGGGCAGCAAGAAGAGGGAAAGAGTGTAAAAAAGGAATTAGGACCAATTGCCCAGAATCAACGTAAACATCATGTAGTACAAACATACACTAATAACCATGATCCGAAGGAAAAGGGTAGATACATACTACTAGATATAACTGTGTACAACTTTAAATCTAAATATTATTAGAAGAGATTTTTTAAAATGCTGAATATTAAAAGTAATGGATTGTACCTGCGATGGTTTCCCAGTACTTCATAGTGATTCCACCCTGTCATGTCCTTCCTTACATCACAGAGGCACAGACCTGGACAGGCATTTCCGCATCCCCTTGCCAGGTCAGACAGCCAGGGCTGTGGGGAAAGGAAAGATGTGTCGCCATGGCAGGGACCAGGTGGCTGTGTTCCCACCACAGGGGAGCATCCTGGTGTCTGAGCAGCCGTAATCCCTCCCTGAGTGGGAGGAATTCCCAGTAAGAGTGAAAAATGGTTTTAACACTTAGATAAAATAAAATATTTACCACAAAGCTTTCTGAAAGCACTGAATTCTCAGGTTCCAAACATGCCCGCCTCCTAGTTGCATCCTCACTCTCCCCACAGTTTGTTCATGGCAGCCTATAAAGTCTCATTTTTTCTTAAATTATTTTGAGTCACGTTTCTGCAAGTTTCAAACAATAGCCCCAAATGCACAAACACATACACAGCGGCAAAACTCTGACTTACCCACAACCTGTATATTTCAAAAGATACAGAAATAAAAATAAAACGTACTTCATCCTTTGCATATGGTTTTGTAAAACAGTTGGTGTTCAGGTTTTCTTATTTAAAAAAAAAAAAACTTATCAAAAATGGGAAATACCAGAGAAGCGTGGTGGTGCATGCCTGTAATCCCAGTACCCTGGGAGGCTGAGGCAGGTGGATTGCAAGCTCCAGCCTGCCTGGGCAGTTTAGCAAGACCCAGTCTCAAAAGAAAAAGGTGCTGGAGATGTAAGGCTAAGCCTTGGGTTCAATCCCTAGTAATGCAAAACAAAACAAAACAAAAATGGGAAATACCACCATTAAAATTCATGGTACAAGAGATAGAAAATGATAAGTGATATGTGAGCTATACATGAAACACACAGATATTGATGGTTCTGTAGTCTACAGGTCTGAGAATTTTTATGAATTTTTAGCAAGAATGTGCATACAGAAAGTTTTAAAAATATAACAAGCGTAAGTTTTCCATTTATAAATCACACCATGTAGGTGTTTAAAAATTCGGTTATCTGTATTATATGTTACAGTATTAGTTGTTTCCTGAGACATACAGCGGAAGCCAACTTCAGGATTCACTCTACTGAGGCATTATCACAAGCATTTCACACATAAAATACACACATTTGACAAGCCACCAACGATAATAAAATTTCCTGGGAAGCCAACGAGACAAAAACTCACGTGTGATACACGTTCCCATCCCGGCAGTCGATGCGGCATGTTGGCCTGACACGGAGTCACCGTGAGCGCGGCCGCGTCTGACTGCCGAGTGGCTTCGCGATCGCACAGCGGTTAACCCGCTCGGGTCAAGTCTCCGTCTTCCCGTCGCGGCCCTTCGGGCTCCGGATTCAGCAGGCCTCACGGAAAGCCAAAGCCGTCGGGTCAGCCCATCTGAGGATGAAAAGCACGATCCCAGTAACAGCAACAGGAAATCAGCACGGGAAGAAAAGGTGCAGGCGACGCCGGACGACTCGCTCGGACACCGGCCTGCTCGCCGCGGAGCTGGACGTCTTGGCCGGACCGCGTGGGGCTTTGCGGGGAGCGCGGAAGGCCGAAGCTGGCTGCCTGCCTTCGGGGCGTCTTTAGCTCACGGTACACTCACCCCGCGTCTCAGAGACCTGCAAGGTAAACGCTCCTCTAAACGGCCGACCGGACCCGCCTACTCACACCCAGAGCGCTGCGGTCCGCCGTGTTGAGTCGAGCCCTGCCTGACTCAGCCTCCGCACGGCGAGGAGCGGACTTCTCCTCCACGCTTCTGTACCCCTAACCTTCTATTAAGTACTTCCCACGTAGGATGATGCAAGCCAGACCGCAAGGAATGTAAAAGCGTGAGTGAAAATGAAGCGCTGTGCCCTCGAGAAGTTAGGAAGTAGGAAGTTAGGGGCAGTTTGTAAGAAACTATGATGCGGGAGAAATGAAGTAACTTCCACGGAGCAGGCCTGGGCAGAGCCAGGGAAGAGGACTTGACAGGGAGGCCCTTCGGCCTTAGTCACAGGGAAGCACACGCCGGTGAGGACGGAGGAATAAAGGTGTCTCTTGCTTTGATGTCTTTCTTTCTTTTCATTAAGCAGATATTCGGGGCAGGCAAGAGCACAGGGCAGTGTGAGAAAAATCAGGGCTAAAGTCAGGTGCACAAGAGCAACAGAAGCGTCGGTCAGTGCTGGGTGATTTCAAGTGATAAGAACAAATCGCAGCTAGTTTTCAAGACAAAATTGAGATAGAAGTCAGACGGGTTTGTCATAAGAGACGCAGAATCCAGAGACGGGATCTGCCGCGCAGAGAGGGCTGCGAGCTGGACCTGAGATTCCGTCAGATGCTGTTTCAGTCTCCAGCAGTTCCTTCTTCATCCTACTTTTCTCACTTCTCCGCGGGCTTTTGCAGACCTAGCGCGACCGTAGCACAGCTCCCAGGGGTCCCTGTGACTGCGCTTGCCACCAGAGGAAAACATACCAGCTTGTCGCGGACAGACACGTCCACTGTCTTGGGAGCTTCTGATCATCTCGTCCGAGTCAGGGGTCCACCCTTCGTCTGATGGCCAGACTACAGTGAATACACCCCAACTTCATTCCCTTGTTGAGGTAAGTTATTATTCTGTACATACCGCAGCATTTGGTAACCAGAATGCCTAACGGCCTTCAAAACCTTAAACAAGATCATGAATTGAGTAGTCAGGTCATTGTTTCTATGTATTAAGATTTCAACACAGTAGCCTTCTATCCAAACTCCAGCTTAATTAGATTTCCACATGCTCAAAGATGAAATACCAAATACATTAGGGCCAAGAAAGAGAGAAAAATTGACATCTCTAGAGACAACATACTAGGATTTAAGAAAGACTTATTTTTGTAGCTAAATACTGCTGCAAACAGAGAGAAAAAGTGTGTAAAACATTTATGTCCTATTTGTAATGAAATTCAGGAAAACGGTATAGATCCTACTGGAAATAATGTGCCCATCCATTGCTATTTATGTCTGCTTGCATTTGAGGAAGCCTGCTGAGCCTTTTACATCGTCCCTGTTGATCTTTCCTTCCTAAGGAAAAGGCGAGGCTTGCTGAGCAAAGGCATGGCAGCAGATTCCCACCCTATTCTAATTTCACAGTAAAGTCAGCCTCTCCCCATCTACAGTATGTCCTTGACTGTCTGCCCCAGTCTTGGGCTTGAGTCCTGTGGCTTTGCATCTTTTTGAGTGTTTATAATTTTGAGAAGCAGGAAAATTGTAACCAATATACTATTTAAGAAGTCCAGTGGGTGCCATAGCTTAGAGTTTCAAGGCCTGCTGTAACCCTAGATGATGTACGAGGCAGAATTCTGTAGAGATGTTCATGAAAGGGGCAACAGTTAGGGATAAGTAGCATATATGTTAAAAGAGTCATATCTAGAGCTGTTGAAGCCCATAAAGCATGACAATGGTTGGAACGTGCTATGGATGACTAATAGATTATAAGCAGACAATAATACCTAGAAGGGCCCGGAACGTCAGCACTGCTGGGAAGAGAGAAGAGGCTTTGTGTGAGCACGAACATGCTTATAATGGGCTACAGATAGTGATGGGAGCTGCTGGTAAGATTATCAGAGTGACAGCAAGTGGTATATAAAAGAAAAAATGAACTCCACTGGCTTAAGGGGCGTCTTATGGCAGAGTCCAGCGAAGACAATGAAACAGGTCCTTTGGTGAAAACTTAATTTGTATTGATGCTAGACTGTGACACCACTAGGCACGATAAAGGAGTGTGAGATGGTGACTATGTTTCTTTAAAGTGGATAAATTCCAGCTCTATATCAGAATGCTGGATTCGGCGAATACTAGCAGAGTACCTTCCAAGCGCTAGATCAAGGCGGGCACGAAGGGCAAAGTGTCTAGTGGGGCGTGTTCACCATCCACGCTTCTCCCACGGCACCGTATCAGAAGCACTGTGCTCACCTCAGCGATGGATGTCTACATCGCAACCTCACTACTTTTTCCAAAAATAGACTTTAACGTGTTTAAATCAGGCCGAATAATTAATAGGCGCAGTTGCCAGGTTTAGAAAGATAGTATTAAAGAACACTTCACATTAGATATTAAAAGTCTAAATTCATGAGCCCCTGGGTGGTTCTAATTTTTCCTAAAACATGTGCTTCTGTAAACCACTGCAAATAAGATGCTCATATTTTTTGATGATGCTTTTCTTCCTACCACACAATAGGCACTGACTCCCCCAGAACTCGGGCATAACCGAGCCCTCTCAGGGGTGCTGTGATCAGAGGCAGAGGCATTGGGTGGAAACCTGCATGTAGCCGTCTACCAAGCGAGCTCCCCCTCGAACAGCGGTGGTCACACGGGCTCTTCTCTCGGCCTACTGTGCAGGTCAGACGTGGAACTTTGTACCCTCAGACAGTTACACCTCAGGAAGTGTGTGTGAGCTCTTTTATCTTTTACTACTTGGTGTCTAAGAAAAGACTAGTACGTGTGGGATGTAAGAAAGCAGGGATTGTGAGCAGTGTTTTCCTCCACCATCAAGAGTTAGTATTTTACAACCACAGAAAACCACCATTTGCCTCCTCTGGCTGATATTGATTTCATGCAAATCTGGTGTCCATGAGACAATTACTTTACCGCTTTATTTTTCCTTTTTTGTTTAATTTTTACTAGTACTTGTTTATAAGATATGTGGATGATGGTTACAGATAAAATTCCATTTTCTTTTTTCATTATCAAGAGAAATTGTAGGAAACAGAGATAATTAGGAAAGGATGGAATGGTAAACGCAGACAGGAGCAGAAATGACAGCCGAAGCCCCAGCCTTAGTATAAAGAGGGTTCTCAGCAAGAATATAATAAATGTCAGTACTCTACACAGAAAAATTTGACTATAGGGAGAAAGTATTTTTTTTCTTGAAAATATACGTAAATTGTGATTACGTTAACATTTCCTCTTACTAGACTTTCTCAGTGAACTTCCTGTAGTGGGTTCCGTTGTTGTTCACGTCTCTTATTATTGGTCAGTGCATTTGTTTATAATTTCTTTGCACTTTGATGTTGCAGGGAAACCTGGTGAGTCCCACAGAGTGGAACTAATGCTGAGCAAATTCATTTGCAAAGCATTCGACATCAATTTTGCACACCAAACAGAACGTCTCTGGGGCTGAACTGTGGCAAACTTACTTTCAGTACTGGTGAGGCCCATTTATGGGAATAAGAATCTGAGTGACTTGGGCACAGACGCACTGGTCGGCAGCACCTACAGTTTAAAGGCAAGTTTCAAAGGACCACATTTATCATGTCAAAGGCAAATTAGCAGCTGCTCAATTTGGGATGGTAGAATTTTAATATAACATCTGCAAAGCAGTTTTACATCTCTGGGATCAGCTTTTTCTCACCGAAGAGCTTCCTGTGAGTTTCCCTGAGAAACTGCCCACTCCACACGTCTCCTGCACTGTTTCACATTTCCCACACTAACAACTGTTTTAACAAACACCGCCAGGCACAAAAGTTTGTACGGCACTGAGATAAACCCAACTGCTTCTGCCACTTCCCAGTAACCCGCAAGGTCGACGTCGTGTTTCTGAATCCGTAGAGCTGTGGCATTCCCACACCTGAACCCTGTCACCAGAGGGCTGAAGGGCCGAACAGTCTGTGCTAGTTCCAATGTCTAGCCAGTATACGTTTAAAGTACACTTTCTGTCATGTAGCATTCTCGTCTCAATAAATTCCTCTTGCAATTTTGAGAAAATGACGGCCCCGTACGAATTCTCTCTGTGCTCTCACACGGGAAACAAAAAACACAAATAAGAAGGAAGAGAAAAAGAAAAGAAGGGAAAAAGAGGAAAAATGGAAAAATGTAAATAAAGCTGTTGTAAATAAAGAGGGACGGGGGAGTAGAAAGGAAGAATGCGGAAGGGGGGAACCAAGATATTTCATGTACAGGGACAAATTAACTATGATGAATGTGATCATTATGTGTAGATTGTACCAATACATGTTCTTGGTAAATAAAAAAAAAAAACCACAAATAAGAAGCAAAACTTTTGCTATAATGAAACATGCATATCTGACGTAAGTCTGGCTAGCGAAAGTGTCACCCTCACACTGCAAACAAACACACTCTTTTCTTGGAATAAAGGCGGTCCCATTGAACACAACCCTACAGGGAGAGAACCATTCTCTCTGCTGTCCCAAATTTGAGAGAAATTATGGAAAAGAGAAAAAGGAGCTCAGAGACAGACAGGCAGCCCAGCTGAGCTTGACAGCTCGGAGCCGCATCTGGGGAACACTTACCGGTCACGGCTGCCTTCGGTTTTCCCCACATTCTGTTATTAGTGCTTACTGTTTACACAGCTTCATTTTGGCATACTTGCACGTGTACGTAGCACACTCTAACCATCCCGCATCACTGCCTTCTCCACCCTCCTCCCTAGCTGCACATTTTGGGGGTCTTCAATGTACGTAATGTGTTTTGATCATATTCATCCAGCCTATGACCTCCTCTTACTTCCTCTCTCCCTTCCTCCCTTCCTCTCTAACGATAGTCTCCCTTCTGCTTTCAGGTCATCTTTGTAGATTCTGTATATAAGATAGAACATGTAATATTTGCAATATTTGTCTTTCTGAGGCTGGATTATTTTGCTCAACATGATCATCTCCACACCTTCCATTTTTCTACAAGTGACAATATGCCATGTGTTTTGTTTTTTATGGCTAAGTAATAGTAGACAAAACTGGCCACATTCCTCACTGAAGAAAAATCTCCTTGCTTTAACGGGAAAGACCAGCAGTAATAGGGACGGTGTTTTCCATTTGTGAGGACTATCACCTCAGCAGCCAGGACCGGCCCGGCAGCAGTAGAACTCAGCCCTTGGGCCTTGCACCTCTCAGCGAGCCTGCTTCCTCCTGCCACAGTCACTTCTCACCTCTGAACCCGGAGGAAGCCGCTGGAGAGGAGTGGCGGGTCCCTCTGACTGAGTCAGGAAGAAAAACAGAGACAGCACAAGACACAGCTCACTCCATGAGCCGAGTGGGGAACACGCAGCCTCCCAGAGAATGTCAGTGCAGAATGGGACAGGCCAGTCTGTGCAGAACGTACGTTTTCACAGCCAGGATGAAGGAAGGAGATCATGGAAAAGCGTCAAGGGCTTATCGCAGACAGAGTGAAGATGGTGATCAGACACAGACCAGTCAGTCACACGCTCTTTGGCTACCAGACGACCATGAACAACACCCATGATAGTCCATCCCAAAGAGCCTCTTCTCATCCTGGTTGAGAACAGTCGCTTACCCAGCCTCAACCATATGGATGAATTTTGGCAAGAGTAAGTAAAAAAAATGAGCTCAGTTCCAAAGTTGGAACGGACTGAGGGAGTAACTAGACAGGGGCAGAAGATAGTAGAAAAGAAGGGGCAGAGGACGTAAAAGCCAAGTGGCATGAGCCTCCCTGAAAAAGCATTTTACAAGTGGATGAAAATTAATGTTTTTGAAGCAGCAATACTTACAAAAATATCTGCAGCTTCTGCTCCTTCATAAATATCTTCTAAAGGAGGAAGATTTTTAAATGATGTCAAAGGGAGACCCAGTTTTCTTCAGAGAAGTAGTTACATTGGGCCCACCCACATTAACCAGGATAACCTCCCTATTTTAAAATGATCTGAGCACAACTAGCTATAACTCCAACTCAGAATTCATTCCTTCTGTTATGTCACTTGACCTATTTGTAGCTTCTGGAAATTAGGACTTGGACCAAAGGGTGGGTTTTTTTCGACCTTATATGTTGGACTTTGCTGTAAAATGTTGCCAGGTTGGGTTAAGAGCAGCCAGGAGGGTGGGGTTGAAATCCCACAGATGCTGCCTCGCTCTGTGGGCTAAATCTCTTACTACAAGGGCGAAGTGCCTACTCATCTCTGCAAAGGCAAGTGTGAGAAATAGCAGGTTTCCAATAAAAGGCTCAAAGACAAAGGGGAAATTAGACTCGGAATTCTGGAAACAGACAGTGTCAAACAGTTTAAAGAATGAAGTGTATGAAAGAAAACCTAACAAAAGGTGAAAATATTTGAGTAAAAAACAAAGGCTGCCTTTATTAAAAATTAAGGAATTAGGGCGAGAATAAAGGTAGAGAATGAAGTGCATTTTAATTTTTCCTAAAAAGAACATAAAAATAAATTGCAAATAAGTAAAACTAAGGAAAAATGAATATATAATTACATTCTTTTGTATATGCTAGAGAACAATATTTTATCATCTTGGTCATATTCAAAAATATAAATTCCCTATAAGAAGTATTAGTGAATTTTTCCCCTTGCACATTTGCTAATAATTGAGAACTAAAACACAGTCTACACTATACTGGAATTGCTTTATCTGAGTAATATGAAGATAATCAGATGTTGTAAAATAAACATTAGATCCCACATGGGTCTTTAGGAATCTCTGTCTCCTTCATCCATGGAGGCAGATAGAGTACATCTGGACTCAGATGACAAAACCTCAAACTCGGGCACCATGGCAGGTACGCTGGGAACTTTGAACAAAAACATGAATTCTCTATGCCTAACTGACAACATGTGAAAACTGTACCTAATAACAATAGCTATATCTCAGGGATATTATAGGCATTGAAATTAAATATATATGCCAATACCAGTCGCAAAATAACTACTCAGGGAATTATGACCACTGAACTTAAGATTCAGTTCATAATACACATTAAATGTACAGAGAAGATATTTTTGAATCACTAATAGTCAAATCTTTATATATTCATGATTCATTTCTTTGCCCTAAACAAGCATAAATGGTGATTTTAATTTTTACCTTGCACAAGAACAATGTTTAAATATATTGTCATTCAATTCAAGTTTCAAATGGAATGTTCCCTTTTAAAGAGTAAATCTATTAATTCGATAATCATTATATCCCATAAAGCTGAGTGATACCTATAAGATACTTTTGATAATATTATATTCTATATTTATATCATAATGTTTTAAAAATACTTTTTAAAAGTCCAATTTTTTTTTTTAAGAAAGAGAATGTTATTTAGAGTATTTCATCTTTTTTTCTTCCTTTCAGTTCCACGGGTGAGGCTGACTCAGGTGGCTGGAAGACCGTGAGGCTTGACACACAGGACCTTCAGCAGGTTAGAAGACAGAGTATTTAGGTAGACGCAGCCTAACTGGGTGAGCCACACAGGGACACTGCCGAAGAGAGTGAGTCCAGCGTTAGGTGAGCCCGGCTGGCGGTAGATGAGCCAGCAACCACCCAGGAACTATCTGGAGACAGGCCACGTGACTGCCCGGAGGAAAAGGAGGACTCGATTCCCACACACCCAAAGAACTGGGTTTGGCCAATAACCGAGGGAGGGAGACGGAAGTGCCGTTCCCTGGCTGTGCTGAGAGGGGGATGCAGCCTGCGACACCTTGACTTCAGGCCTCTGCGCCCCTGGGTAGTGTTTAAGGTTTCTGGGAAGCTGAGCCACGGACAGTTCACTTCTTTCTCCCACTCAAAGATCATCTCTGGCCAACAAGGTCCAATCCCCAAATTCTCCTTATTCCTTTTTCCCTCATAGGACAAACGGAAATGCATGTGGCCTCTGACTTCCCATAACCCAAGCACGCTGAGCCCTGCAAGACTCCACTCTTTGCTGCAGAGGGGACCATCCTCTCCACGCCCTCCTAGGCTGCAGGACCTCAGCAGACAGAAACCTCGTGTTAGTCTCAGAGCAGCGGTTACTTTACAAACCAGCCTCACTGGACCAGTCAGATATGTCTCTCTGTTAATTTCTATAATAATGATAATAATAAAAACAATGACAGGAAAGTAACAGGATGCTCCACACCTGTGGACCAGACCCTTCCTGGAGGCACCACGCTGACGCTCCCCCCCAGGCACCTCACCCGTAAAGCATGTTCCCAGCCCACTCACCAACCTTGCAGGATCAGACCCAGATTTTACTCAGAATGGTGATAACCCGAGGAAATGACTCCCTACCAAGGAAGAGGAAACCGTCACGTCACTATGCAAAGTAGTTACCTCCTTACTGATTTAAAAGCTTTCATTTCAGAAAAGATTGTTTGGCCCGCCTTCTGCATAATCCAAAGACCATTGCACTATTTCAGTTTTCTGAAAACAAAAATTAGCCTTTTCCAGAGAGAAACCAGAAGATATCTGTGACCAATTGAAAATAATAATTTGTACCCATTTTTACACACCCAGGTTGCAGATATCAAAACATACGATCATTAACAGCATCATACCAAAAGTTTGTTGCAGCCAAAGAAAATGATTTTAAACTTTAAGCCTAAAGAAATGCAAAAAAGTAAAGATAAAACCCAAAACATGTCTTGATTACAGCCCACTATAATTTCATCATAATTATCACAGGTAAAACAAATTTCTACTTTTAGGCTGTATGTGCGTATCTCTGTAATCTGGATGGCTGCTGTAAATATTTATGTGCGTAATTATGTTTAATGAGCTCAGTTCGATTTGATATATAGGAGCAGCTAACGCCCAGAAGATTAGCAGAGGTGAGCACTGATAAAGATCAGTAACTGGTTTAGGGTTGGGATGATGCCAGCCGTGACTCCTCCGCTGTCTCATTTCTCCAACCGAATCATCCTCCCTGTCTTGAAACTTTTCTCTCTTCTCTCATGTCCCCCGTTTCCGTGACTTTTCTTTTGAGGATTGTGTCACCGTTGTAGCATCTGAGCATCCAGAAGCTGCAAGCCCAAAGCTTCCGGAAGAAGTGAGGGATGTGTATGGGTAGAGTACGAGGAACAGTGATGGCCGAAGGGCCCGGGGCTGCGTGAACTGGAGAACACGCCTCCAGAATGGAAGTGTGTGGCAGACGTCTAGAACGCCGTGTAACAAAGTGCCATGTAGGGGTCGGCTAAAGAGCGTTCACTGAAGCCTGCTGTCACAACTCAAGAGTTTGCATATTTTGGGAGGTCAAATGTCAGATCGTAAGAACAATGTTTACCCCAGTGGATGTTCTTTCTGTTTTTATATACTATATCTTGGGTAATTTCACTCAAACCTTCAGCTGCTTTTGTCCTACTTTTAGCATTCACAAACGCACACATATATGCATATGTGTGTACATGTGTGTAGGAGAAATTAGACAATATGCCTTCTGAATAACTCTATGCTAAAGAAAAAAACACAAGCGAAATTAGAAAGTATTCTAAACTGAGTAATAATGGAAATGTAACGCAGAAAGACTTGCGTTATATAGAAAATTGTTTAAAGAATAATGTGCAGCTTTAAATGCTTGTATTTCAAAAATAAAACAATAAACTCAATGACGAAAGTTAGGTTTTGATTTATGAAGAAGCAAGAATGCGAGGGAGGAGAAGACGAAGGCCACCAGAGTAAATGCAAGTTAGCAGAAGGAAAGAAATAATAAAGAAATAGAATGAAATTAATTAAACAGAAAACCACAAACAAAAACAAAAAAAATAAAACAAATTAACAAATCCAAATGTTTGGTTATTGGGAAAGCTCAAGGTATAGCTATCTAGGGATTAATACAAAAGAAGAAAAAGTAAAAGTTGCTTTTTCTATTATCTATGGGAGGAATTATCTATGTAGATGTTATAAATGGACAGTAATGTAATGAACAGGTTGATGCCAATAAATTTAAAGGCAGAATAAACAAGTTCCTTGAAAGAATACAGCTGATAAGCCAAAAGCAGCACAATATGAAACAGTATATCATAATAACCTATTTTCAAACACACATACATGGAGAGAGAGCGAGAGGGAGAAGGGCACGAATGGTCGCACTGCGAATTCTATCCAATATCCACGGAAGGGAACAATCGTTCTCGTACTCACTTAGGAAACTAAAGGCGAAGGAGCTTCTCGACGCATTATGAAGCTGCATGAGCCTATCATAAAACATGACGAAAATATAAAAACGTGCAATGTACTCCTGATCCTTATGAACATAAACAAGAAAATTCTTAGCAAGATATAAGCAAATAAAAGTCAATAATATAGAAAAAGATATATTCACATGAACAATGAGTGGATTTGTAAAGAATGCAAAATTGCTGTAGCCTTCAAATATTCATCAGTGCAGTTCATTATTACAAATGTATACAGGAGGAAATCTTTATAATTTCAACATATACAGAATATTTGTTTGAACACTTACCTACTTGATTGTAAAAAATTTCAGCAGGTTGATAAATATCCCTTATGGAAATCCAACAGCTAGCAACATACAAAAGAAGATCCTGAATACTTTTGCAAATTGTCTGGGAAAAGACAGATTTCTCCTTCTTACCATTCCCATTCAAATTCTTTGCAGAGATATTCTCCATTGCAATAAGAAACAGAAAAGAAGAAAAATTTTAAATATCTGAAAGAAAGCAGTAAAATTGTTTCTGTTGGCACACCTTTTTATACAAAAAGTCTATAGAGCTCAGAAAGCTATGAAATCTTTTATGTAAATTAAGCAAGGTCACAGAATATAAGATTAATATTCACACATCAGTTTTTTATATCCTGACAACTTTTCAAAATAAAATTTTTAAATAATTTGGTTTACAATAAAGTCCAAAAGACAAGCCTACTTAACAACAAAAATACGTGACAAAGGATAAGTGATAACTCTAATATGAACTCTGTGTACTTAGGGATCGGGATAGCTGTGGCAGCAAGATCATGAGTTGGAGCTCAGGCTGGTCTCTGTAGAGACTCAGCAAAAGCGTGGCTCAAAAAATACATGTGTATGGAGAGAGAGAGACAGAGACAGAGACAGAGAGACAGAGGGACCAGTGCAAAGGCCCTGGGTTCAGTCCCTATTACCACACACACACACAAATTAAATACCTAAATAAGTGGAAAGATATGTGATTGGAAGATTCAGTAGAGTTCAGATGGCAATGTTAATTCAGCAATAATTGATCTATAAGTTCACTACAATCCAAGAAAATATTTTGAAGAAATATCAAAGTAAAATTATTCATTAACTCATTCATGCTTGTTTGTGTTGTTAAAGTTTCAGATTATTATGAATAAAATTCTGGAAGGATACTAAGTCCCTAGTGTTTCTAATATGTAGGCAGAATTGAGAACCACTGGGCTATGAGATTATTAAAATTCTTTTCCTTTAGAAAACATGGCACTATAGCTATCTAGGGAAGGATTCGAGAAAAGATAATCAGTGCTATATATAGTTTTAGTCCTACTTTCGTGACACAGATGTCCCACAGTCCATTAATATCTATCTAATTGGTGTATGCTTTCTAATTAGAACCAATTACACCCAGCAAATAAACAGGCTCAAAGGCCTGTATGTGTCAAATTTTAACAAATTTTTAAGACATAGGTGCTTAAGGTAAATGCAAAAATAGCCTGTGTGAGAATAATCACGTGAGTTTCATGCTGTACACACCTCACAAATAATGAAGAGTTTATGTGAAATAGGAAAGCAGTCGACACAGAGAGAGGTCTGGGCAGCGAGATCGGAAAGTGCTGGGAAAATGACTACCCGGTCTGTCAAGTGCGACAGGCTCTCTTATTTGAACAGAAATAATAGCAAGCAAACTGAAGGCCACTGTCAGGAGCTTGAGAAAATAAGTCAAGTAAAATTTCCATAACACAATCTTACAAAAGCAGGTTCTGTGATGATCTCTGTCAGTGGCTCTCTGCTCCTAACATGACTGCTTTTCAAAAACCTCAGTAGCAAAGTAAGTAATGTTTTTGCAAGCACAGAATAATTTATCACCATGAAAGATTTTATATTTTTGTATTTTACCTAGAGAGACCCAAAGGAAATTGAGTCATTCTTTCAAAGAGTATGTAGAAAACATCCTCCCCAAAATTGCGTATCATATGATCTTTTCAAATATGATTAGGAACATCTGTTAAATCAATTGAAATTGGCCCGAGCCTGCCTCTGCACTGGAGTCCAACAAAACACCACCTTGTACAACAGGAACAGTCCAAAATCCAGCTTTGGGTTACTGCAAAACGCTGACTCTCTGCCAGTCACATGCAGCTGGGTCATCTCAGCCAGCTGATCACGCCACACCCGGAGAGGAGATGCCTCAGTCTACACTGACCGGCCCAGAAGAGCATACCATTTACCCCGAACCTGTCCTCAGTGCCGTCTGGTCCAGGAATCGTTGCTCATATAGACTCTGTTAAATTCAGTGTGTCTAAAGTTATTGTGTTAACATAACTGAGTCCAAAAGATACTCTCAAGGAACGATCTGACAAAAACTGGAAGAGTATTTAGTGTGCTGCCTTTCTTGAGGTGGGAGCAGAGGGTTGGGGAGGAGGAGGAGATACGTGATTAGACAGGATATATTGTGAAGCTGTAGCTTCCATTTGGGAAGGCGAGTTCATGATTGCTTAGAACATTGCTAACAATAACTATTTCAGTAAATAAATATCTACCTAATAAAATGGATTGTGCATGCACTCATGACGAGCGTGTGTCATGAACCAAGAGTTATAAATCATCCAATTATGCATAATGAAACCTAAAGCACTCCAAATTCCCTCGTAATAATTATAATTCCTCACCAATGAGAAATCATATAAAAAGATGTTGCTGTGTCACATGGGGGAAACATCCTAAGTCAGAATTTCGAGAATAGTTTTTCATACACTTTTGTACTACTTTTTCATACTAGAATATCCTAAATACTCTATTTTTACCAAACCTCACAATTCTGATGGAAACTAACAAACACATATTTAATCAGGAGATCGTTTTCCTTAAAAATTAAAGTCTGCCAACATTTATTAAGCCTTCATATGCTTCACCTATTAAGGCATAAAAAGGCTAGGTCAAAGACAACACGGTAATGTAAAATCCAGCAAGAGGTATCAGTAAGCAGATAATAATATAAAATGTTATCTGTGAATAAAGAGGATGAGAGGCATATAGTCTCACGCACAATAAATGTTTCTGAAGTGACTGTGAGCTGAGGATGTAGCTCGGTGGGACAGCATTTGCTCAACATACACAAGGCCTGGGTTCCATCCTTAGGACCACAGACAGTTAAATAAGTAAATGAATAAACCGGTGCGACAATGAGAATTGTTGTTCACACTCAGATTTGAAAAGATGTAGACGATTGAGAACCGCTGCTGAGGGTAATCCACGGAGGGCAGCACAGTAGTATGTATCTCTCTGGGAAACTGTAAAAAGCTCCCTTTCAGGAAAGCAATTTGGGATATTTATCCAAAAATAAAACATGTATGTCCTTGGGGAAAATGCCAACAGAAGTCTTTGTATTTGTGCACAGCAACATGTGAGCTGTGCGTATTTCCTCCTTCACATTTATTGGCTGTGGTTTTACGTGTAAAGGTTAGAGGAAAATATCCTATTATTCTAGAAAAGAGTCCAGAAAACAATCTAAAGACAAGGCCACAGTCCTGATCGTGAATGTGTTGTTTATCAATAACACTTTGGAGGTGGCTGAAAGAGTGTGATACTGCATAAATCGACAAATGCAGGTCAAGGAAAAGCAATGGTTGCTTTTTATCCCTTAGCCAGTAGAATTTAATCAAGAATGTAAGCTATTTTTGCACATTAGTAAGGCTCCACCAGAGAATGTTACTTATGAGATTCATATGCAGAGGAAAACAGCTAAATGAAAATGCACCATCAATGCTTTTAGCTTAAATGAGCTCTTTCAACTTGGGGGTCGTGAAATGATCATGCTGTAAAAATCAACTCTCCCAAGATTTGTATGTCTCTAATCTCTCAAACACAAATTCTTTGATGGGAGCAGGGTCCATAGTACATTAATATTCTTTTGCTAAGCTTCAAATAGTGAAGGTCTTCTGAGTTGATCTAAGTGAAAATTAACCAGCTTCATAAATATAAATGGATCACCTCAGCTCAGCCAAAGCAAGCTCTGGGCATCGTGGAATTCAAACTGAAAAGTAACCAGCCCCGCCCCAGTTTTTACTTTTCTCTCCAACACAAAAACACTGTAGTAATGGCATTTCTAACTCACTCTGAGTTTATGCAATCAGGCATCTCAAGTAGCTGCCTGTTCTATATTACAGATGTCAGAAAGGGTCTTTGGAGGGAAAAATACTCTGTACAGTCACTACAGTAGGGGTAAAACCAAGGGAGTTCTCAGGGATAATAAAATAAAATCTGCAGAATATAGAAAATCTCTGGAATATTTTTCTTTGAAGAAACACAAAGAATGAGCCCAAACTTTTAAGAGATAGGGATAGACACAATACAACACCTACAACATCTGTGCCACATTTCAAAGTTTGCATTGCATCATTTTACTACATTTTCTTTGCACACCCTCATAGCTACTTTGTGAAATATGCATCACTAAGCTTGCTGTACAGTTAGGATGAGTAAGAGTCTTGGGCAGTGTCTTGCCCAAGACTCGTGGTGTGCAGAAGTGAACCACCCCACCCTGAATATTCTCTTCTCATTTCCTCACTAGTCTCTGTGTTCCCTCAGACCTAATAGTGCAACATGTATCTTCCTCATGACTGACCCAGAAGCTTCTCTTCTATTCCTTGCAGCGACTGCACAGTCCATAGTACAGTGTGAGACTGATTTATGTATGTACGTATTTATGTATGTATAAAGAGGTAGAGCTTGGTGAGAGGAGGTGACTTACTGAGGAGTGACCCCAAAGGGTGCATCCTCGTGCTTGTCTTTCCTTTCTCTTTCTGCTTCTTGACTACAATGGGCAGGGCAGCTTTCCTCCACTGTGCCCTTCCACATCTCTACCTTTGAGGCCAACATGAACTGAGCCCTCTGAAACCATGAGCCAGAATAATCCCTTCTCACGCTAAGTTGCAAGTGTTGGGTGCTGTGTTGCAGTGGCTGGAAAATGACCAATACACTCACCATCCTGCCATTTCACCCCAGGTAGAATAACAATGGACCACACAGATGAAGTATGAGCTGCTCATACGCTCCTGGACATTTTTGTTTGGATTTATAGTCCTCCTCAAAATAGCCATAACCAAAGCCAAGTAAATGCATGTCTCTGCCCTAGACTTTCCGTTCCAAGTTTATACAGGGTGTGTTGTGGCAACCTCAGTTTTGCAACTGAATAATAAATTAGTACCTTTGAGTGCTAAGAATGTGCCAAGCAATGTGTTCTCACGTATTTATGTTGGCTCCTAACATGCAGACCCTATTACAGAAGCTGTACTGTGTCTGCTTCCCAGACGAGGGGCACTGAGAAGAGGGGATGTTTGTTACTACCAGAAAACCACAAAGTCAGGACTTCAACCCAGGCGTCCTGATGTGCGTCTGATAGTAATATCTACACTGAGCTCCTTCAGGAAGTGAAACTGTATGATTTCGAGACACGTTCTCACGAATAGAGCTATTTCTTTCAGAAAATAGTACTGAACTCACCAACAATAACGGAACATCCTGGTCTAAGCTTTGCCTTGAGACAAAGGGCAAAGGATTGGATCACACAAAAACCGTCTTTGATTCACTTTGATTAACTACTTTCTCTGGTCAACCCAGAACAAAATAAACTGTGGCCCATCTCTTCTCCTGTGACCATGAAGAGACCAAGGGCGACAGCACCATTATGGTACCACTGGAGGTCACCTCTCCACCGTGTGGCCCAATCAATATGCTTCTCGCCCCGCCTTCCCACACTGGCAACTTGGCCGAGACGTCGCTGACCACAGGAAGCCATGGAAATGCCTTCCCATCTGTGACGGTGGCCAGCACCTCTCAGCACAGTTTGTTCTGCTGTGTCCTAAAGTCGCTGATGTTTGTGTCTCCACCTTGAGACTGAGCACTCTTTCTTCAGAACATTGCTCTGTTTGAGGCTGTCACAGCCCAAGCTGTCTACTACTCTGAAGGAACATAAAACCTTCAAACTTCTGAATTTGTGCAGCAAGGCAGCATGTGGCTGTACTGATATGATCTCCTCTCTGGAACCAGAAATCTAAACACCTGCAACCAATAAATTCATATTTACAATTCTATAGTTGATCTTGGAAAAAATTACAAATATTTTCTAGACCTCAATTTTCTAATCTGTAAAGTCCGATCATTTACGGAAGTGCCATGAGAATAAAATATATTCCTTGTAAAATCGTGTAAGCACTGAAATATTGGTATTTCGTAATGTTATAGTTGGCTACTGAAAGTGGAACAGAAAGAAATGTCTTTCTGGCTGTTGTTTGGCATAGCAACACTGGAATAAAATCAAGCACATGACACGTTCTTCAACGCTTCTCTATTTGTTCTAACCCTGAGCCAAAATAACTCAGTAGGAATCATGAAGTAAAGAAGGAAAAGCTGAAGGGGAAAATGTGACATGAAATCTTCTGCTCTGCCGAAGTGAGCAGGTCTCCTGTTCTTCATGAGTACTTCATTCCCTTGTTCAAGTCTGAGATAACGCTACGGTGCCATAATCTTAGGATTCAGTTTGAACACTCTGCAAATCTGAAGATTTGTAATACTTCAAATATGTCTTTCTCCTTCTGTGACCATTAGCCACAAATTTGCAATGACTTAGAAAGACAAGATGTTTCACAATCAGTTTGATGTGCCTCCGAAACTCATTTGGAATTACCAGCGGAGATCTCACATGGTTCCTGGATCTTAGAGAATGTTTGGAAGTCAGAATTTCCCTTAAAGAAAAGGAGCTGCGATACTTGTGCTAACAGTCATTGTTCCGAAGTCTGAGTGAACTAGAGGTCAGTGGTCACATAAACACTTAATTTATCTATTAAATCACCTGTAATTTAAAATTCAATAACCCTGCTGTCTCAGGATCAATTCCATGCAGTTCATTTATTGTATAATGGTTTGAATTTTATTATTCAAGAATTATTTTTTTTCTTTTTCTTTTATGAACATATACATATAAAAATGTGGTATAAATTACTTAATGCTATTTTTTGCCACCATTTGTAAGGGTTTCCTGTATAGAACATCAGACAAAAAGGACAATGAATATTGAAATCTCATCCTTCAATCCAATAAAGAGCTGAACCCAAAATAATCAAGATTGAGGCCAGACACGGTAGAGACCAAGCAGGTATGGAGGACAAAGCCAAGAAGATCGCCGTGGCTGGCAATAGGGGAACAAGCCAGAAATATTCATTTTTTAACAGCAAAAGCAAAATATCTAGCTCACAAATGATTGGAAGGCTGTATTGAAGTTAGTGACAAAACTTCCCTGGACTCCTTTAAGCTTCTTCCTACATCATTAGATCACACAGAAGAGGGAAAGTGTCTTTGTTCTTTGTCATATTCCAAGTGTCTAGAACAACACCTGACTTTTAGCAGGTTCTCAAAAACTTTTAATGGATGCCAGATACAAGAAAATACAGTAGTACCTCAATTCATGAACTCAGTTCTCTCCATGATTCTGGCAGCAAACTGAACTGGACAAGAACAGAATCAAATTTCCCCATAAGGTCAACATTGAATTTAACCGTTAAATTTGACTTCGTCCTGGTCCAACTCGGTTTGCAACCAGAACCGTGGAAAGATTCACGTTCATGAACCGAGGTACTGTATAATAAAAAAAGTTATTTCAAAAGAGTTACTTATGGAAGGGCAGTGAGGTTTGAGAGTCAGGTTAGGGGAGAAGTGAGTGTGCCAGGTGCCTGACTAGACTCTCTCTGAATGAGAAGAAATAACACTAGAATAACCCAGGTTGTCCTCAGGCTGGAGTGCTAATGATTAACACACCCAGGACCACAGATGTCCCCCAGGCCTTATCCCCGATGCAGCAAAATAATGTGAAGAGAAAGCAGCAGGTCGTGATTCTGAACCTACCAAAACTGCATAAATCTTGTGGTTATAATGCAATAATGGATTATTTTAAAAGTTTCCACTAAAATAAACTAATGAATTCCATGCATGGGGGAAAATCTCAGGCAGCAGAGAAATGAAAAGGGTTATTTATTGATATATATAAACTTCAGTAGCAAATATGAGTCTGAATAGTTCAGAAATCTTGGGAATATCAATTGCCTAATTAAATATTTAATGTAAAAGCTATTGCCTGAATCCCAGCTAATGGTAAATGACACAAAAACGGAAAGGTCTGATGCTGCCTTTGAACCTCAGGAAAACATACACTTGTTCTTTGGAAAAATTTTGCACCGGACTCCTACAGAAGAGCAATTTAGCTTAACTGGGCAACGATGAAGTACTAACAGGAAAGTTTTAAGAGATGAATGAGAGTTTGTATGCAGAGTACGGAAGACAGAGAAAGTGCAGGGCCCCAAAGAGATACAGTGGATTTGACGGTCACCACCAAGCAGGGTTCCACACTATGCCAGTGTGTTTGGGTTTATCCAGGAAGTTCCTCGATGATACTTGCACTTTAATGGTTGAATTCAGAGGGAAAAGCTGAAATTCTGACTACTATTAGTGTAATGAAAACTCTCATCAGGGTGCTGTCACAGGTCTGGAGGAAGGAAACACACAGCAGGGCACATGTGGACTACATACAGTGGCAAATACATGGCCACCAAAAAACACCTCTGGGTTTACTTAATCAAAAACATACAGGAAGCTTTCTTAGTCATGAATGTATTTTGCATGTTACTCGTATAATATTACATCTCATCTCATCGAGGTGAGATAAGAACATTGGTTTGACATTTGAAAATGGTGCCCTCAAGAGTAGCTAAGTAACACAAATGCCACTGAGTGAGAATGACTACAAAGGTGTTGAGTTGGGACGTAATTGAGAGGTCCGGATACCAGGAAGGTTCACCTGTAAGCACGTTAATCCTTCTTTGGTTTTATGAAGAAATTCCTAGCTTATTTTTATGGAGTCACATAAGGTATTAGGAGAAGTGCAGAAATCATTTAATGAGTTTGGATTCAAAATTCAAATTCTTATATTTCCAGAATTTAGTTTCCCTGACTGTAATTGCTAATTCTTCAGAAATTTTGTATTACAGTTTGCTGTGTGGAATGATCTACCTTGTGCAAACACCTGACGTCTCTTAAATTTTTCTTAAATATTGATAATATTTTCTTCTTAAATGTTCTAGCAGAATCTTATCTGTCTACTTATAATCATTTTTGAGTATACGTTTTCCAATGTAGTGGTCAGTTTTGTAATTCTTTTAAAAAGTATGTGGAATGTAAAAAAAGTGTCATCAGATTTGCGTAAAGTGTCATAAAAAACAGAATATTTTTGAAAGCTCAAGTTTCTTTTCTTCTTTTAAAATTTCGAAAGTACCAGTGGGAATTTTCCTAAGCATGAAAAATCTTACATTATATAATATTCCTTACTTTCAGTCAGTATTAAATTTTGTCTAAAACCTGCCAAAATACGAATTTTTCTCATCTTATGTAGGTTTTTCTATGGAATAATAAAAGGTAATCACAAAACTACAGCTTGAAAAGGGAAATTTAGTAAGAAAACCAAGACAAATCTTGTTTTAATGTTTCTGCACTACAGATACAAGTTTACGGAAAGATAGTGAATTTAGGTCAGAATATGCACATCACCACTGTCCTGTGTCACATTTACCAAATGGCTGCATAACCACTTTACACATTCTCTTCAGCTCAGAAGAGCAGACCATCCTGTACAGTTTGGGAAGTGCATAAAACAGTAAGAGTAAACTCGTCCGCTTCCCACTATGGTAGGAACTTGCCTCCCCATGCGAATCGCTCCACGGCAAACGCTGGTCGTTAACACCTCGGACCCCCAAGAAGATGACTAGAAGCACAGAGATGAGCTTGTAGCAGCGCAGCAGGACCTACAGTGTGAGTCATCAGAGCGAACCACAGTCACCAAAGACACAGCACGTACAGTCCGCTGAAGAACACCTGCCACCCGTGATAGATCCTGAAAACCATCAGAAACGTGATTGCTTTCATGTTATTCCGGAGTGTCTTGTGAAGTTAGCGGGATGCTGAATTTCTATAATTCTGTCAAAAGTTGTATAACCTTTGGGAATAGACATATACATTTCTTTTAAATCCAGAGATATTTCTGGCGAAAAGCAATTAATTTGGAAGAATGAACTACATTTGTTGAGTTCAAGAGTTCTAAAGATTAGATAAGACAAGAAGGATGAAAAGTGAGAAGAGTAAGAAAGATCTCTCTACTATCATTTCCGGATTTTAACAAACTATTCTATGAACACAACACAAGGCAACATGTCCACATGAGTGATAAAGGAAAAATATCTTACTAAACTCTGCTTTGTATTAGGGAAAAAAGAGGGCTTTTTGTGATCAGTTCATCTTTACTTCTTCAGTTCTTTTCATTCACTGAGATAAATGTAAAATAAAAACAGCAAGCAAAAATGTCTTATTCAAGTGGCCCCTTCAGCAGCCAAATATGTTTATGTCCTGAAGCGGTGCACAGAGCACTGTCCGCAGACAGTCCGTGATTGTGGTATTGTTATTACAAAATTCACAGTAACTGAGTTTAAAGAAAAAGTGATCAACTGATTAAAATAAAAGATGTACATCCAAACAAACATACTCTTTTGAAATATTTACCTTAAAGCAGTAATTGTAGATTACAAAAGGATTTAAAATCCCTCTTCATATAATGTTAATATTTTTAACAAAGCATATAATTAAATCATTTTTACCAAAATTAGCTTGAATATATACTATTATATACTAAAGACTTAAAGAACACAGTGAAAAAGACAAATCCCTTATAACAGTGTAACATAAATACATAAACGAAAACTGTATACAAATATCACAGATTTTCTTTGACATTGGAGCGGGGCATTTTTGTGTGGTTAAAAAATAATGGAGGCTTTGTGAGTTACAAGTTCAGGCAAGGTGAAAGGAAATAAAGTTATTTTCAAGATCCAAGGAATCTGTAACACTTGGAGATTACTTTTTCACAAGGTGAATAATTTCTGTTTGGTGATTATAATTTCTCCAACACCTCACAGGGTGTGTGGGTCCGTGTTCCCTCATGGACGTCCTGACTTGCACACTGTCATTGCCCTCTTTGCTAGAAACATGTGTGAGGAGGAGGCGACTGAAGCCCAGTTAGTATCAACTCATCTTTCAACTTGTAATGTCTTCCAAAGGTTAATATGAGGAGCGGCTTCATTTAATTGCTTTTGCTGTTAGGAAATTCTAGTGTTTTGAAGAGCTTGTTTTTCAACAGCTCATTTATGAAAAATCTCAACTAAAAATTATAAAAAGTAAAACTCGAACATACTTTTTGTTTTCCTCCACTCATATTCTAAGTATTTAAAATGACTAAGAAGCACATCCGTTGAAGGAAATGTCGGTGTAGGGTGCATGAGGTTTATGAGGCAAGCGTGAGGGTTTGGCCTCGCCCTTCCCAGGACTCTGCACTGAGTAACCGTCCAGGCCCTTCCCATACAGCCACACACCTGGATCCTCGGGGCACATGGATTTGTTTAACAAAAACGAAAACATACTGCAGATACTTTTGCATTTTTAAAAATTCCCTCATAGAATTATGAATCATGAGTATAATTTCCACACTGGCTGGTCTGTTTTGTGCGTCGTAAGGGTTCAGGTTACCCTGTGTGCAGATACACAACATTGTGTAATCAGATTCCTCTTAACATATTTTCCCCTGAATGTTGCCTAATACATAGATGGGCAGATAGAAAAGCAGTTCTACCACTGACTATTTTAGAAAGGAAAATCTAATCAAAGGTTATGTGTATTTAAATTTTTGATAGTTATTCACAAATGGACCACAAGAAAGGTTTTACTAGGTTATACCCTTATCAGAAACTTATAAAAAGATAAATTTCTACTCATGGCCAATACTAGCTGTCAGAAACACTTCCCTTATTTCCAACATATGTAAAAATGGTATTTGCTGATATGAAAGAATTTGCTTTGCATCATTTTTAAGTAAATGGAGACATCTTAAAGTACTTATTGACCATTTGTATGACCTGCCATAAATTATCCAGTCACATGTTCTGCTTGGTTTGTTCTTTAGACTCCTTTACACTTTCACCCGTTTGATATTTAAATTATTTGAGCTCTTCTCTTTTGCATAATATTACCTAGGTGCTTAATATTATTTTTGATACAAAGAATTAGCTACATTTTCTAAAGGCATGTACTCAGTAGCTTATGTGTTCTCTTCTTGTCACCTTTAAAATCTGAATTTTCTTTAGACTCTTCTGAAAGCACATTTATAAAGCATTTGCATTTCTTCCTTAATTGTATCCTTATTTACATCAATTTATTTCCTACTCTTCCAGAATCCAAAGTTCCTTCACTCTAAATAGCACCAGTAGTGAAAAAAAGACAAGCCAGAACCAAGACACCAGCCTTCACCCTCCACATCAATCTCTGGGGTAGAATCTAAAGGGATTGACATTACCACAAGACCAGGATGAATATGTGTGCTCAATTATACAACTGCAAGATGTGTGAAGTAATATGAAGGTGTTTAGACACTACTGATTGTCAGACATAAAATAGGTACTGAAGTTTTCCAAAAAGCCAAAATTAATATTTGTCGCCACAAGTCTTTAAAGGAAATAGGCAAAGCCAGCCAGCAATCAGTTCAGCGTGCTGTGCGCCCGCTGCTGTGCGTTGGTGCCCATCACTCTGCAGGCTGAGTAAACCCACGTTCTGCTCCTAGCAGGGGGCATTACTGGGCCCGACAGTGCACATTAGAGGAAAAGGGAACTGCAGGCGGGAAAATTAACAAGAGGCAATGAGAGAGGAGAGAAACATTGTTCTAATCATTTTTGAGTCCTTATAATTATGATGTTAAATCATTCCTTGAGGGTTATTATGATGACTGTATAATGGAGAGGGGGCTGGCAGATTAGGATAAGATACGTTTTTTCTAAGCTTGTATGAGAAGTAAAATTAGGGAAAATTAGCAAGGAAGTCGTTTCTCTTACAGAGGCGTATCGTTTTGATTTTAGCCTGGCAATTCAGCAGCTGTTTATTATGAACAAACTGAGAATTTGAAGCCTTTTCCAAAGCAACCTGCAGCAGATGTATAAAAATTAACATATCGTTTTAGTCGTTGCTAATGGAATCGTATCCTTGAAGAGGTACTCTCCAGCTCTTTATTAATCGTATTGTTTTAACACGCAATGCCTCTGGCATTGCGCATTTTATTTTGGGTAATTTCATTTTCAAATCCTACAATATCAATTCACTGACCTCAGTAACTACTTTAAAAAAAAAGGCAAATTCCTCTTAAAAATAAGACTAAAATTGTATTTACATCTTGTATGTTGCCATTTTTCTTATTAAAATCATTTGTGTAAGTACATACAAAATACTTATCAACATTTGTATTTGTAAAATTTAGAAAGTGAAATTCACATAACAACACATTAACCAAGAGAGAATAAGTCAGGGCAATTAGTACATTTGCAGTATTGTACCACTATCCCCTCAGTCTAGAGCCGAAGAATCCCCCGTGCTGCAAATTAAGCCCCGTGTCCACTAAGCAGTTTCCTCCATCTCCATGCCTTCCTTTTCCTCTTCCCTAGATGCCAACAATATGTATTCTGCCTCTATGGAATACAGCTACTTTTGGTATTTCATGTAAATGGAACCATATTGTGTAGGACTTTTCGCATCTAGCTTCTTTCATTGACTTAATATTTTGCAAGTTCATTTACATTGTGGGATGTATCAACACTTTATTCACTTTTATGCAGCAATCATAATATACCATATATATGTATGTTATGATTTATTTATTCATTCACTTGCTGATGAATTTGGCTGTTAACTATTGGGACTTTCTGCAAGGCAGTTCTGGCATGTATGCACATGTAATCGTTCGAATACTTGTTTTCAAAATACATTTTAGCATATGCATAGGGATGGAATTGCAAGATCGTACGGTATTTCTGTTACACTTTTGGGGTGGGTGCTGGGGATCGAACTCAGGGCCTTGGGCGTGCTAGGCAAGTGCTCTACCCCTGAGCTAAACCCCAGCCCCTCTGTTACACTCTCTGAGGAATCGCCAAACTTCCAGAGACCAAAACTTTACCACCAGCAATACAAGAGGGTTCCAGCTCCTACACATTCTCACCAGTGCTTGTTAATTTCTCTCCCATTTTAAATATCACATCCATCCTAGTGGTATGAATGAAACACCCTAACTGTCCTCCCTTTCTTCCTTTTCTTTTGTTAATTCTCTAGCCTATACGTTCGTCTAAGCAAGTTTCTTATTTAGGAAATGCAATGCCATTGCACATCTTCTCATTCATTTATTGCACATTTGTATATCTTTGAAGAAATATCTGTTCAGTATTTGTTTTCTTAAGTCTTTCAAAATGGAAAAGTAAACTTTAAAATTTACTTGGCCACTTATAATTCTTCCAATGCTCGTTCTCCTCCTTTAGAAAACAACGATTATTCTTAGGTCAGATCAAAGACCCCACAATTCTCCCTCCCATTGCCTTTTAATTCAGTTCAAAGAATGCGAAGTCTCTCAGAAACACCTAATTAGAAAGGCGGGATGCACCTCAGACACTGAGGAAACTCCCCGCTAACTCCTCTGAGGGTGGTGGGGAAACCCTTTGTATCAAAACGAACTTTGCCCTTTTGCCCACATGGTGAAATATAAATGTAAATAAGGAAATTTGACTCAAATGTGAAAAACAGTGGCATGACAACTAATGTGCTGGGAAATCTAATGAATGGTCTTTTCCTTGAATTTTAGCTGCTCAAAGGCAAGTCTCAAGGTGCAGTGGAAGCAGGACCCCCGGAAGACATCTCGGCTCCAGGCTACCTCCCAAAGTCCCTGGACGGCCCACCCCGCCCGGATACCTAGAGGAATGTTTCTGCACTGCCTTAGTCCCATGTACGCTACAGTGACATACTTCAGACTCCATGATTTACGCTTACAGAGAGTTTATTTCTCACAGTTGTGGATTTGGTCTTAGTCCTTAATCAAGCCATCAGCAGGTCTGTTGTTTGGTGAACAGTGTCCTTTCCCAATGTGGTGCCTCGAACATGCGGTCCTCGCCTGGCACGAGGACCAAAAGGGATGAACACTGCTTCCTCTGTGGCGGAAAGATTTGAGGCAGGAAAGGAACAGTAAGCTTGGAAGCACCTTTTATAGAGCATAGATACCATCTCTGAGGGCAGAGCCCTCGCGGCCTCATCACTTCCTGAGGGTTCCTCCTCCGAGTACCATTGCCTTAGGGTTTGTGCTCCAACACAGGAATCTGGCAAGAGGCAAATCCCTGCAAACCACGTCGGCATCTTAGATGACAGTGTGTAACATCATGGATCTGCGGAGGCCACCAGACTACCGAAGGCAAGAGCATCTTTGTTTTCTCTCCCCACAAAGTGCATTTCTATTGCATGGAAACATTTTAGCTTCCAAGCTGATTTCAGACTCTGCTAGATGATTCTGGTTGGTTTTGAAGAAAATTGTAATCAATCTGTCTTTATTTCTCTTTATTGTAAATTTAGTTATGTGTACAAGCCCAGGTATCACAGTTTCAACTCATCAAAATATTTCTTCCCTTGAAAATATTTCCTGGAGTATTATAGCGGCCAAGAGCCATCCCAGAAATCAGAAAATCAAAATGAATTCAACATAGTTGTATCCATTATGAAGCTTTCAGTCCACCAAAAAAGCCAAGCAAGAGACTCTCATGATACACTCTAGTATGTGCAAAGACCATCAGAAACTCAACAGGATTCAGGAGAGGGCAAAGAACAAATAACACCAGGGATTCGTGAGAGTTTTCCAGAAAAAAAGTTAACTGCTACAGAAAGACGGGAAGATAGAGCTAGTAGAACAAATAAGTAAGGTAAATTGCACAGAAAATCCGTTTATAAATACGACTTTTCTGCCCAGGAATGTTTAATCCATTAGCCCTCATTGATGGCAGCCATAGGGCCATATTCTCACCCAGAACACAGGAGCTAAAACCCAAAAAGCATTTCATGGTTCTGGTCCTACAAATACGAACTAATTAACTGATTGAATGGAAGCTTCAAAAATACACATCAGGCAAGGTCAACACACATATTTTTAAAAATTTAAGTAATGTTCTGGCTATATATTTCAAGCAGAGGTAAGTTCAATGTTAACTACAAATTCTGAACGCATTTATATAACATTAAGAAATCGTATTACCTAAAGAATTTCTTATAGGTAAATTTTAAATTTATAAAGTAAGTCAGGCCAGGTTTGGTGGTGCACATCTATAATTCCAGCACTTGGGAGGCTGAGGCAAGAGGATCACTGTGAGTTTGAGGCCAGATGTTTGGGCTACATAGTGAGTTCAAGACTAGCCTGAACTATACAGTGAGACTCTGTCTTAAAAAAACTAGAAAAAAAAAGTATGAAGCAAGTCAGTATAACTCAGGAAAACAATGGTAGAGTGTTTGTTTGTTGTTTGTTTGTTTGTTTGAGACGCAGTCTTTCTATGCAGTTCAGGCTGGTCTTGGACTCACTATGTAGTCCAGCTGGGCCTTGAATTTGCGGCGATCCTCCTGCCTCAGCCTCCCAAGTGCTGGGATTACAGGCATGCACCACCACACCTGGCAATGGGGTTTTGATATTAAAAATGTTTAATATCTTTTCCAGGAAATTAAGACATTCCCATGAGATTTTGCCATGAACTTGATATCTACTGTGCTTATAATCAAAGCTTTTTTGTTTTATTTTTTAATTTTTATTTTTATTAGTACATACATATTTGCTGTATTGATAATTGCATTCATTGTGGGGAGTAAATATATGCATATAACACATTTTAAGTCTTTTTACTTCCCCTTCCCCTCTCCTTCCTCTGTCCTCCTTCCATCTCTTGGTCTCCTCATTGGCAAAATCTCTCTCTGTTTCCTATTATCTATCTTTTATTTTACTCTTTATTTATACTTTGGGTGTCTCATATAAAGAAACTATGTGATATTTAAGCTTATCTGATTTTATTTAACATTATGGTCTAAAGGTGCATACATTTTTCTACAAATGACTCATGTTTACCTTTATGGCACAGTAATACTCAAAATACCACATTTTCTTTATTGCTTCACCTGTTAGTGGGCATATAGGCTGCTCTGAAGATGTAGCTGCTATGAACTATGCTGCTGTAAACACGGGTATGCGTGGATCACTGCAATACAACGACTGTTATGCTTTTGAGAAGATACCAGAAAGGGGAATAGCTGGGTCAGATGTAAATAAAGTCTTGATTTTTTCCCCCAATAATATTTTGTAAATATTAATTCATCATTGTTTAAGCAATATGTGGTATATCTGTCTTCCATTCTGCTGGGAAGCATTCTTTTTCTTAAGGGAGTAAGAGCCCTTTACCAGCTTGAAGATTCACAACCCTCACACAGACACACTCATAATAATTGCACTTCTTTGCTTCACTCTTCCATCGCCAGACCTAATAGTTACCATTAGCAGCTTTCAGAGCAAATAAAAATCTGTTTCTAGAACATTAATGTTTTTGAAAACACTGAGTAACTAATACCTATGACCAGTCGTTGGGAGTTCATGTCTGTTTACACTTTGTCTCATCTTAAATTAATGTCATAATTTCTGCCTGCATTCGCCCTGACCCACTTTCAGGGATACTTATTTGTTATTTGTTCCATTGGGAAATCTCTGAGGCTTTCCTAGACACGATCAAAATACTTTACGAAGTAAACCGAAAGTCACAACAGATGTCTTCCTGGAAAGAAAGATTAACCACCCAGAAAACGAAAATAAATTCAAATTATTTACTCTATGAATCTCAAGCGGCTTACGGTAATTATACAGAGTAGCGATAATAAGGAAGAATAAAATGCTGTTTTATGAATGCTGATATTTTACTCAGCAACAACATGGGAAAATGGTACCTCGTTTTCGTGACCACTGAGTGATATGATATGGAAAAACCGTTTGTGTGTGTGTATATGGCAGGACCCCAATAATTGATAAATATTTTAGCAGAATGATTAGTTTTTAAAGAAAGAATTTGCCCTTGTAGTAGTTACCTTCCTAGAGTCAATGGTGTACAAGATGGCAGATTTAATACAGGACAAGTACAAGTTACAACATTCACACACACAAAAGCCAAATGCAGGAAGGGTGCAGAACGTCTACCTGTGCGCTGGAGGCCTGAGAGATCCAATCAAGGGCTGGGAGCCCACAGCACTGTCCCGTGTAAAGCCATGTCCGCAGTAAAAGGCTGAAGCAATCTACACTGGAACCAGGATACGAGGCTTGCAGCCATCCCAACAACAGTAAAACCCTGAGCTCCTTCTGCGATGAGAACAGCCGAGTTCCCCTCAGGAGAACCAGCCGCAACAGAGTGTCTCCTGGGAAACAGCCGGCCGCTATCTTCTGCTCCTGTTCTCCTTTATGTTGTGTTGGTTATAATCTTCAGGTGGATCCTCTATAACCAGAGCCAACCAACTCAGTTCAGCTGGGTGTTCCTGCTCAGGTTGACCGCAATAAGTCCCCCACCATCCACCCCTGGTCAACTTGATAACCAAACACATTCCTTTAAACCATAGTCTCCAGTGGCAGATTTGTAAAGAGTTAACATATCTTGGTCTGTTCAGATTTACAGTAACACAATTACTGTACTCATTCTCACACCAGAAACAAATACTCAAAGGATTCTCAAAACTGATTACAAACAGGTGTCCAAAATTACAAATAGACATACAAATACACAACAACTCCATTCTGTCTCTCTTGCTCGTTCTAAAACAATAAATAAAACAATTTGTTTACAAAGTACAATATATCAATATATTGTATTCACATTTAAAAATATGGCTTCATATTTTAAAACTCCTTTGGTTTCCATTAACTTTAACAACAGAGCATGGCAACACCAAGAAACACCCCAAAGGAACTCCTGCACCCCAAATACACTCTTCTTTTCTGGTCAAAGGTCTCAAGTCATTTTTCCATTATCCTGTTTCTTCTCCACAACCACATTCTCCTCTGTTCATTCTTGAAGCCCACAGCTCCCCTCTGGCAAAACACTTCAAGTCACCCAGCTCCCTGCTGGCTCTCCACTCTTGATTTTCAACATACATCCAGCCAAGAGTCCTCAGTAGTAACTATGCTGCCATCCCAACATGATACTGCACTGAAATTTTTCTTCCACCCAGGCAATATCTCCAGACGCAAATGAAATGCAGACCAACCTCTGCCAAAGCGCACATATACCACCAGGGACCCAGCAGCCAGTGCAGTCTTTGTCAGTAGAGGCCTCCCAACCCTCATCCTGACTGGCAGCATTCCCATCGGTTACTCTAGTTTTCTGGACGTTGGCTAGAAACGACCAAACTCTGAACAGAGTCTCCCACATAATAAGCTTAGAGCATTCCAAGGCTGCATCTCTCACAATCTTTTCAAGTAGATTCCAAAGGCCGTTAAGCCACATGGCCAGAAAATGTCACAGCAAGGACCCCACTTCTCCAGTACCAATGTTTGTCTTGGTTACTTTTCTCTTGTTGCTGAAGCAAAATACCCAACACCCAAAGTTAGGGGAGGGGAGGTTTATCTGGGTCACAGTTTGTAGAGGTTTCAGTCCACAACTGGTGGGATCCAAGGCAGGGCGGCCTGGCAGACAGGCAGAAAGCAGTGAGGCGGGCAAGGGACATATGCAGCCGCTTTCTTTGCCTTGTGTTTTCTCCAGGCTGCTAGGATCAGGGCGGTGCCAAACCAATCAGTGGATTGATTTAGTAACCACATGCCCTTAATCCCAGCATCACACACTCTAGATCCAGCCACCTCTGAAAAAGCCCCATCTTTGACTGCATGAGGCTTGGGGGGGATATTTAGGCACAAACTGTAACACCCATTAATACCAAAGGATTATTAGCAGCATGCATAGACTACATGGGCAGGGTTTAAAGACCAAGAGCAAAGTATGAATAATTGAAATAAGGAATAGAGTATGAGGAAAATATAAATCTTGGAAAGTGGAAAAAGGAACATGAGTTTACAAAACAGAAAAGAAATAGTAGTGCATTTACATATATTTCATGACAAATAAAATCTTGGTCTTTGTTTAAAAAGAAATCTGTGCTTCTAACTCTAAAGACAAACACAATCTTAATGCTGGATGGCTACTGTCAGTTTAGAAAGTCAGCACAACTTCTGCGGATGATATTTAAACACTGTTAAATTAAAAGTTATCAGGAGGGGCTGGGGATTTAGCTCAGTGGTTACACCGCTTGCTTAGCAAGCACAAGACCCTGAGTTCGATCCCCAGCACCCAAAAAAAAAAAAAAAAAAAAAAGTTATCAGGATTGTCAGGACTTTAGCTGGCAGTCAGGGAAAAAGCTGGAAGACCACGAGATAGTGGAGGGAAAACCCCTCGGAATGAAGGATGCCTGAGCAGCGGTAAGTGGGAGGTCTTGGAGCAAGCACAGCCGCTGCCGGGGACGGTCGGTCAGCGTTGGAAAGGGACGTCCGGCAGCTGCCTGGACTGCACGCCGCCCTGCTGCTTCTCCACAGTCTCAGCCGTCGGGACGAGTTCTACACTGTGGGTGTTTTTTTTTGTGGTTGCTGTAACCAATTCCCACAAATCCCGGCGGTTAAAACACCGCAAACCTTTCTCTGATAGTCGTTGCAATCAGAAGTCTGAAATGAGTGGTGTGAAGTAAAATCAAGCCGATCTGTGAGGCCGGCTTCTTCAGGAGGTTCTAGAGGAGTTTGCCTGGTGATCACGCCACTCAGTCCCCACTCGCATCTTCACATTGCTTCTCCTTAAGTAACTCAGATTCCTGCCTTCTCTTTATGAGGACCTTTGTAATTAGAGTGGTACCTCGGCTCACCGACACTTTTGTTTGCAAACAATTTGGTTCACAAACAGAAGAGTTTGGCAAAATTTTGTTTTTGTTGGCAAACTCTGCATCAGGTGACAAACACGACCATGGCCATCTTTCCCACTGGAACACAAACATGGCCATCTTTTTCAAAATCACAGAACAAATTAAGTTTGTGAGCAAAAGTACCTCCATCCCATCCTGATAACCTACAGTGTTCGCTACACCTCAAGTCCTTAATTTAATGACATATGCGAAGGTCTTTTGCCATGGAAGGTGACATGTTCATAGCGCTAGGAATGAGGCTCTGGAGAGCTTGCTGTGGGAGGTGTTCCTGAGCCCACCACACACTTACAAACACACTGATAGCTTTGGGTTAGAGATATTTTGGTGAAATATAGGAATAATGTCCAATGTGGGGAAGAAGAAAAAAATGGAAAGAAGAAAAAAAAGAAGAGAATAAGACAGTGAAGTCACTTAAATCCCCCCAAAAGAAAAGCAGACATGATTCTCAAGAAACAGAATCCCTTCAAAAGTGTGGAGTTGCAAACATGTCAAAATATCAGGAAGATAGGAGAAAAGGACTATTATTCTTACAACATGTGAAATTAAAAACAAGATCATTTAATTTAAGTATTAAGGAAAGGGGTAACACTGAGAGACAAGCAGATTTCAAATCATAGGCTGGTTTGTGGAAGGACGGCCACGCTGGTGATAATTGGAAAACTGTTATTTCTATAGTATCGGTTATAATCCTAGAAAATGATTTGTAATCCTCACCTTTTTCCTAGCAGGATATACAAAGAAACTGCTAATATTTGAACAGTAATTGAAATTAAAAATGTGGGCTCTATGAGCCGGGAATCAGAGGTCGTGCACCTCTGTCCTCTCCAGGCTGGCCAGGCCGCAAGACACCCGGTGTGGGTGGGAGGACACATCAGGACAGGCAGCTGCGGGGACAGTTTGCTTATCGGAGAACAACCACACTGGTGAAAATCATTCAGCCTGAAACTACAACGGTCAGCACCCACTTAAAGACTCCCGAAACTGTCCAAAGGGAACAAAGCAAATGTGTATTTATTCAAGAAAATTGACTAAATATCAGCAAGCGCATCAAGAATCCTTCTCCAGGAGCATAACAAAGTCCTCTTCCCCCACACAAACGACAAACGCAGGGCGAGGGAGCTCTGCTTCAGGCTCCTAGTTCCAAGGAGGTGGCGCTGTTTCCCGCCAGCCCCGATCCGGGCTCCCGTCTACTGAGCGCGCAGCATTCTCCGCCCTCCCGCCAGCTCCGTGCTGCGGAAGTTACACCAGACGAAGGTGTCTCCCAAGTGAAAGCTCCTTTCCTCCTCCAGCTGCCAGGTGTGAGGGGGGCGTTCTTCCCCCGCTGCAGCAAGATGACAATACTGAGTTTCCGGTTGCTCGTGCCCATCTCACCTGTAGAACGGAAGATGCAAACTAGAAGAGGGAGCCAAGAAAATCAGAAGCTAATGCCTCCGTCCTGGCTGGGTTCATAAAGCAAGAGGGTCACTCCCAGAGAAGCGAGCCAGCGTCCATGCTCCTCGCTCCGGAGCTGTGGTCAGGGTTTGGTCCAGGCACAGAAACATGCCAGAGGAGTAGGGAGCGCCACATTCTCACCAAAGCCACTTTCCTTGGAACAAAGGGCGGATAAGTCCAGTTTAACAGTGCTTTCAAAAACTGTGGCGGTAAGCAACTAAGAGAAATGTAGGTCAACTGCTTTACCTAAGAAAACCAGGCAAGAGATTAATGAGAATGACCCTCCCAGGGACGGAACATAATGCAGAGTGACTTCAAAAATAATCTTTGCAAAACCAAGAACCTAGGTCGAATTTGGTCACACTGGAGCAACTTACACCCCAGAAACCATACAGCCAGCAGCCAGCGGAGCCCACTAGCTGGACTTCCCTTGACCACATGAGAAGGTAAAGTACAGTCCCATAGACTGCCACATGTAAGCCCTCCTACAGGGACTTCGGGTTTGAGTGGAAAGTCAGAGGAAGAAGTCACACAACGCTACCCTCACTTGGAGTACTGCTGTAAGCTGGGAGTGTTGTGTGCTGAATCGTGTCTCTTCGAAACTGATCTGTGAAAGCCTGACGCCATTCTGTTTGGAGACAGGGCCGTCAGCGAGGTGATTAAGGTTGACTGCGGTGATAAGAGTGAGGCCCTATCGAAATGCGGCAGGTATCTTTCTGAGAACAGGAAGTTACCAGGAATACACAGAGGAAAGCCGTGAGGGGACACAAGGTGATCATTTCCAGCGATTCCCAATTGTATGACTAATGTCAACAAGACTTGTACATATTTACGTTAATAAAAAGGCACAGCATAAACCAATCAAGTAATTTCAACTCACATATAATGACATAAATTAAAATAATTCAATGAACAGAATTCATTAGAAAAAATGATTTTACCAAAGAAATAACTTGTAAAAACACAGTGACATCTACAGAAAAATTCTCCTATGTGGATAAACATTAGCTCCTTAAGTCAAGGAAAGTAGTTTTGGTTTTCAAATGAATTAATTGAGTAGGAGATTCGATATACAGAAGAGTTCCGGGCTGCAGACGTACATCTGGAAGGCGTTCAGATGGAACCTAAATCCATGAGAATGATGACGTCGCCAAGGTGTGTGGCAATACATCCGTGTAGTGGGTGAAGTAGAAAGAGACGTAGGCAGCGTATGTGACAAGTAATATGATACATATATAAGGTGTGATAAAAGTGTGATGTGTGTTTAAATAAAACATAAAACTATTGCAATATAAGACACATTGCCATTAATCGCCCTCAAAATCCTCCCCCTCTCTGTGAACACACTCGTCCCATCATTCCTGCTGCTTTCTGAAGCAGCTCTGGAGTCCTCTTTCCTGAGTGTTTCTAGTTGTGCTGTCCTGGCTGCCCCAATGTCCTGCATCGATTCAAAACATTTACCTCTCATAGGCGTTTCATTCTGGGGAAGAGCCTGAGGTCAGAGGGTGCCAGTTCCGGTGAATAAGGAGAATGAGGATACACCACAATGATTTTATGAGCCTGCATTACGCTGAATGACACTCGGAAGCAGCATTAATACCTTGTAAACACATGAAAGAGGATTTCCTGGCCACTTCAGAAAGTGACAAGAACAATGGGGATAAGTCTGTTCGAAGCTAGGGAAATATCCTGAGGGGGATAAATGGTGACATGGCATTTCATGTAATAATTTTTTTTAGTTTAAACATTCATGGTATATTTCCATCACCTCTAGTAATCCGTGAGACATTTGAAGACGTAATTCATACCACTGAGTTGGTCAGAAATGAAGCAGTTTATAATATTTGAGTTCAGGCTTGGAAGTAGTTCTTGCAAGTTTTTTTAGGTGGGAAAGGAAAGAAACATTATATTAGAAATAAATTTCAAAGAACTCTGAGAGGTAAGTGTTGACTGCTTCAAGACTGACACCCTGTAGGCTGACCTCCTCATAAGCAAGTGGGTGACACGGTTCCCCGACATTTGTTTAGCCCTGTAACAAAGATGCTCTGCTCCAATCAGCTGTGAGCCTTACACCACCCTCCCCACGCAGGACAGGGAGCCCCCCACAACACTGAATGCCAACGTGCAAAATGCCAATTCAAGTTTGAAACCACAAGTCTTGGACCCCAGCCCTGGTATCCCTGCCAGGGGAGGAGCTAAAGTGTATACACGTAGAAGGAACAAAACTGAGATGAGGCTTCCACTGGGAAGAAATGAGTGGATGGCATTGGGAAGAGGTAAAAGTGGCACCGTATACATTTTGGCACAGTTTGAATTCACACATTATACACGTATTACCTAGATAATATTTTTCTAAAAGTGGATGATGGCTTCCATATCTTTAACAATGAAAAAGCAATGGTAGAGTCTTACATTGTAGATAAAGTAGTTTTCTCATGGGAAGAGAATAACTTGAAACATGTTTGCTAAGTACAGATCATTTAGTATACATTATTAATCTCTTTCTCTTCAGAATCCCAAATATCAAATCTCCTGGATGCTACCTATTTCTTCTGACAGTTATAAAATCACAGTGTGCACTCTTTTAAGATTAATTTGGAATCTTTACACTTGGCTTGAAAATGAAACCTTCTTTGTTATTAGGTTAATGCTGTCCTTATTGAGACTGACTTTGTTTCCTGCCTTGGAAGTTTTGGGTTTTTTAAAAAAATCTCAAGGAAGTGTAAGTAATTATTTTCGTGTTTCATATTACTTGTCCTTTTTATTTTGCAGTATTTTCTATTAACTTATTTCAAGAATCTGCAAAATGCTTTGACTCAAAATTGTAGTGTGAAAGACTTGCTTCTCAAATTAGTCCCAGAAAATCACATTAAATTCTATTTATAATCACTCTTCTCCTATATACATAATGGGAACTAAGTAGTTTTATGCTTTTCTAAAGTTCAGAAAATATTTGTGTTAGTCAGCTTTCCCATCGCTGGACTAAATACTCCACAACAGAACCTGAAAGGAGAGGTTTATTCTGGGCCAAGGTTTAGGAACATTCATTCCATGGTTAATTGGCTCCAAGGCAGACCATCGTGGCCGAAGCGCACGGCAGAAGAAAACTGCTCACTCCACAGCAAGCAGGAAGCAGCAGGAGTGGAAGGAAGAGCCCCGGACAAGAACACACTCTTCCTGTCAGGTCCTAGTGACCAGCACCCCTAAGAACACAAGCAGCACCCCCATGATTTAGTTACCCGTAAAATTACTGCTTATGACAATGTGAGGCTTTTGGGGTCAGTTCAGATCTAAACTACACAACATTTTTATGTATTAGTACTGATTGTTCCTAACAATAATTATGTAGGCATTAAGATTCGTGACTATTAGGCCACAAGTCTCTTGGCCAACCAATACAGAAAGCCCATGCCGGCTATCCAGCACAGTGAATATTCCCAAATGTAAAAGGAAGGTCACACTAAATGTGGCAATGGTCTTTATACAGCTTGGATACATCTGCGGCACAGGGAAGCACAGTGTTTGCAGCCCTAGAGAAGTAATATCATCATTGCCAATAGCAGTGCTTCTAGAGAGAAATCATCAAACAATGCGGTAATAGAAATGTCACAAGACCGGAGCGAGGGTGCATCCTCTGAGCAACATCAATTCTCCTCTACCGTGTGCTCAATACATCACATATTTCATCTCCTGGTTCACTACAGCACCTCTGAGGCAGGAATCATTATTATCCCTACTTCGTTCTGCACAAAATCCTAAGGTCGTGTATCCAGGGAACTTGGCAGGGCGGTATTTAATCCTGCTCCACCGTATGAACTCAGAGGATCTGTCCTTGAACATTAGAGCAAGGTAGCCTCCTGGCACAGGGTGGGGATGAGGAAGGCGGTCAGGAATGTGCCAAACCAGGACTCTCTGGCTCAGAACTGTTCTGCACATCTCAATATTATACATAAATGTCAATCAGGGAGATGCAAATGGACACTCTAAGTACAATCAAAACCAGAAGCTAGTCAACATTACAGTTCTTTTGAGGTCGAAATTATTTTACAAGAATACACTTCTCAGTGATGATAAACACGACTGCAGATCCCCAAAGAAATATCTGTACCGCGCTAGCTCGGTGTATTGGCTGTGTGCTCAGTGTGCTGCAGAAGCTAAGTGCACAGAGCTGCTTTCCTCTTCAGTGATCTTCGGCCTGTCTGCATCTCCAGCCATGAGCAGATAGCGACATACGAATTTTTATCAGATAATGTGTTCATATCCATAAGACATTTCCCCTGCACTTTTACTGACATATCTTGGTTTAATCCACATATTCACTCAGGAACGAAATGTGTACAGATTCCTAAAATAAAATTGTCTAGAAAATAACATTATTTGTAAGCATAAGTTGACGGCTCCACATTCATATCCCATTAAGGTGCCTGGTGTGCAATATATTTCAAGATAGCCTTCAGGCTTATCTGTACATTTACAAAATAAATGAAAATTCTGGGAGTTTGCAAGTACAAGAACGCTATGAATGTGCAATAAGTCTGTTTCTGTGGAACTTTTTCACCAGCCATATTTAGTTATAGGAGCTATATCGATTTCATTTGCTGTATTGAGTAAACCACTCCCCAAGACAGGTGATTGCTGAATGAAAATCTGAGGAGGGAAGGAAATAAACGTCGGCACTGTTTGTGCGGCAATATATTCAGCAGTGTATTGTAAGACATTATGACTTGAAGTGATGCTGTAGAGTGCTAGCAACGAAGAATTAAGAGCAGACTCAGGGAACTCATGATCATAAAGTCGTCTTTAGACAAGGATAATAAAAACACAGTTACAGTAAACAGACTGAGTCCTCGATAACAGCAGATAAACCACAAGGTGAAAAATGGAAAAACAGAATGAGCTACAGACACTGTGGAGCAGCGTGCAGAGAAATTGCCAAGAGACAGTGTTGTGGGAATGTCGCAGCGCGCAGCGCAGGCCCTTCATTTTCCCTGAAGAGCAGGAATTGGGGAGCAGTGAACCACCAGATTCCTTTTCTTTTCTTTTTTCCTTCTTATATTTTCAGTTATTTATGTGGAAGTCTTAGCTAAGCTCTGCCTGGAAAGTTGCATTTTGTTGAAGATAATAGCAGCCCTTTGTATAGAGAGAAAAGTAGATATATTTTCTCCAGAAGCAAAAATGTGACCCAAATATTCTTAATGATTTTGTTGTTGTTATAAAAGGGGGAAAAAAAAGAAAATTCAATATCCTGATAAGCAGGCTCATAGAAACACTGAGAAATTATTGTGAGGAATAAATTCAGTAATAACTCAAAGGCAGACATTGCCATCGTCGGGCACCTAGGGAGGCCAAACAACAGAATTCTGAGACTCGTGGTTTGTTTACAGATAAGGGATGACTTTCCGCTGCTAATCATAAAATCAGACACCCTGGCCTTGTCGGATCAAACAAGTGCATGCCTCTTGCTTGGAGGAAGACCAATATGTTTGCCCTTTCCACAAGGCCCTCACACTAAGAATAACCAATATCCAAATGCACAAGGGTGACAAAGTCCAGAAAATTAGAACTGGGGTCAGGAGGCTTTCTAAGAGTGAAAAGTGGTCAAACTAAACTGCCAGGACCTTGGCTAAAAGGTGAAGAAATTAATGCAAGTTTCTCTTTTATAATTAAAGAATGTAATCTTTGACTTTAAAAATTATTCACCTTGAGACTATTTGATTAATTTTTTTGTGGATAATTACTCTATGGCCTGGGCAAGACAGCAAAGAGATTACCAAAAGCCATATGGATTTGATGAAACTAGTAAAGCAGGTTAGACCGGTAGTCAGTCCCGAGACTTCCTGCCAGGATCTCCAGACCACTTAGTAGGTTTCATCCAATTAACCAATTTTAAGTCTTACACATAATAACAGATTCTTCATTTGTTTATCTATTAGCTGTATGTAGCCTAAGTGACTATAAAAGAGACTCCGAATTATAGCAGCTCAAACAAGATAGATTTGTTTTCATTCTTTCCTCAGAAATAATCCAGAGGAAGTTAACAGCCCCAAGAACTTGTCCAGGTGCACAAGTAAGCTGTAGGTGAATATCCAGGAACTCGGGATAAAGGTCCTCTCATCCTTTTTGGGTCTTTTTTTCACCTTTTCTGTCTAGGTCTCAGAGTGCTACTATTTCAGTCTCCATCTTTTCGTACACAGTGAAAAGGCAGACTAAGGAAATGAAGGAAAATCAGCATTCACTTGCGCACCGTGAGCTGATGCTGGTGTGCCACTTCTACTCACATTTCGTGGCTCCCAGGGCCACACCCAGCTGCTAGAGAAGTTGGAAAATTATATTACAATTATGCAACCCTATGCCTTACAAAAGACACGGGAGGGGATTTGTGTGTGTGTGTGTGTTTGAAGAATTACATTACTGTAGAGGGAAAAAGGAAAAGTAATAAAGGAACCCAGTGAGGCTTCCTCTATCACATATTGTTTTCCAATTACAGAAATAGAATAATAAGATTTGAAGCTAACTCAAAAATATGCCTCGCAAACACAACTCACACTACACTTTCCAAAGGGGCCGATTTCTATGTGTCGATTGTGATAAAATAATTAATTAGTTAAATATTTTATTAAAGAATAGAGGCATAAAATAACAGTGATATAAAAGAACATGAAATAACCATGAATAAATCACAAGCCAGATTTTGCATCTCTTTTAATTTTCACACATTCTAAGTGATACTGTTTTGATTTCTCTCAATTATTTAATAAATTCATTGTATCATTATTTCTGGTCTTTGTCGCCTTCATAAAGTGGGCAAAGACGCTTAGTGTTAAGTTAATTTTGTGTGCTTTAAATCTGAAATTCATAAGAGAGTCTGATCTTACTGAGTTCGTGAAGATAACGCAGCTATCCTGCCCACCACAGGACTATAAGCACTTGTTTTCGTGTGACGCGCAGTACGTTCCGGGGTTAATTCCCTCTCTCACTTACATCAGTTCAGCCGTGTGACTTCTTTTAGTCCAAAAAATGTGGGACGAGGGACCAGTGTTCAACTTCAGAACGAAGCTCTATCAGAGACTGTATGCTTTGAGGAGTGCTCTTGCCTTTCCCGTCTGCCTTGGAAAAGGCAGGAGTACCAACCTCGGAGAGGGACTGTGCCTTCAGCCTGGAGTCCAGAATTTCAAAGATGTGTGCAGGACACAGCCGCCGCTGCACGATTGAAGCTGTGCAGCGACCTGACTTCGACAGGACCACTGGCGCTCAGGCTCGGAGTCAGGCACTCCTCCGGGTGCGCCTCTGCCTGAGGCCAGCACTAGCGTTGGCGGTTGGAGTAAATCTCATCGTGTCTGTGGGCCCCGCTCAGTCGGCTGAATGCCACGCTGGAATAAGATGACTTACGAGGACCAGGGAGCTCCTCTCTCCTGGCTGACTCGGGCGGACCGAGGGTTTCCTTCCCTTCAGACTTCACGCAATCATCAGCTCTTCCGAGTCGCAGGCCTGCGGGCTGCTGATGGTAACCGTGTTCGCCTTGCTCCTGCCTTGAGGCGTGAGCTGGAACTCGGCCCTTGGCTCTCTGCGTCTCCAGCTTCCAGACCGCAATCTCAGCCTCCGTAATCTCGTGAACCAGTTCTTACGAAGATTTCTTCCTGTTTGTTATGTTTCTCCAGGGAACTCCGAGTCATACACCTGAAGCTGATACACAAAATGAGCCAGAAATCGACTTTAAACATCTCAAGCCATCGAGACAGAGATGATGTTTGCTGTACAGTCACAGCAAAAGTCATTACACAGACTTAGTTCTATGAGTTCTTCATAGGCGCCACATACAAGACTTTTATCAAAAAATGTATTTTGAGTATTTTCTCGCAGACTATAGCTAATATTTCAAGAAAAATAAGCCTTTAATTCAATAAAATCTAAAATATCATATTTTCATGGTGTTTCTAGGCCTGAGAAAAGTTTCTGATACACATTCTCACTATGCAATTCTGGCTGGCTTCAGACTCACTCTGGAGGCTCAGCTGACCTTGAACTTGCAATGTTCCTGTCTCATTCTCTTAAGTGCCAGGATTACAGGTGCGTGGCAGCAGGGCTGGCAGGCAGAAGGAATCTTCACCTGGACATTATATTCATTTAGCTCTACATGCGCGTATGCGAGCTTGTATTTAGTCTATGGCTTTGTCATTTGATCTCTATTTGTTCCACCCATTTTCTACGGTGGTTTTAGGGTTTCCTTTTTCCTCTTTTACTATTTTGTTTTGTTTTGTTTTTGTTTGGTTTTATCTAGTTTTGTTTCATGCCAGGGATCAAACTCAGGGCCTTGCACTTGCTAGGCAAGCACTCTAACCACTGAGCAAATCCCCAGTCCTTTCGTTTACTATTTTCTTTGTAGATTAACTGCCTAGTTTGAGCATTCCATTTTTCTCTGCTATTTGTTCATTTTATTTTTAAAATGGGTGCTCAGGGGGGTGCTCTTTTTTCTTTAACTCTTACTGGCTATCTTCAAATAGTGTGTCCACGTACATACATACTGCAAATCCATCATGAGAACACATTTCTAATTTTTTTACTGGCATAATTTTTGATATTACTGACATCTATTTTATTTCCACATGTATCCTAAACCCCATATTACTAGTTATTTAGGCTGTGAATATTTTGCTGCTTTTAATAGACTTTATTTTCAGAAGAGTTTTTAGTTTGCAGCAAAATTAAGTGGAGAGTGCATAAAATTCCTATCCAAGTCCTGTCCCCAGACATGCACAGCCACCCCACTGCCAGCAGTAACCATCAGAGTGGCACATTTGGTAAAATGGATGAGTTTACATTGTCACATCATCACCAAAAGAGAGAGCTTACATTCAGGCACTCCTCTAGTGGCACATGGTCTGTGGCCTTGAGAATAGTTGCATGTGTCCACCAAAGAGTACCATATAGAATAGTGCCCTGTGTGCTCGACCCTAAACCCCCCACGGCCACCACTAACACTGTTGAAGACTCCATAGTTTGGCTCTTACGGAATGTCAACTAGTTGAAATAGTACAATACATAGATTTTTCTTATTGTCTTCTTTTGCTTAATAGTATGTATTTTAAGGTTCCTCTGTGCTTTGTCACAGCTTGATAATACATTCCTTTTTAGTGCTGAATTGTCTAGATGAAAAAAAGTTTATCCATTCACTTATTAAAGGATATTTTGGTTGTTTTCAAATTTTACAATTGTGAATCAAGCCACCATACGTATGTGTGTGCAGGCTGCTTGTGAATATAAGCTTTCCACTCCTCTGACAAATGCAGAAGAGCAGGATTGCTGGATCGTACAGTCAGAGTATGTTTTGTTTTGTAGGACACAGCAGCTGTCTTCGAAGTAGCTGCCCCACTTTGCATTCCCACCAGCGTGCCCGAGCGCCCTCCTCCAGGCTGCAGCCTCACCGCCGTGGGCGTGATGGGCGCCCTGGTGTTTGACTGCTCTGACTGGTGCGTGATAGCTGCTCAGCACTGTATTCCTTCACATTCTCCTGACACCAAATGATGCTGAATAGCTTTTCATATGTTTACTTCCATCTCAGTGTCTTCTTCCATGGGCTGTCTGTTCAGATGTTTGGGCTGTTTGTAAAGTCCAGTAGTTCATTTCCTTCCAGTTGAGTCGTGTGGGCTCTTTGAATGTCTTTTGCAAACATTTACTCCCAGTATGTGGCTTGTCTTTTCATTCCCTTGATAATCCTTTTTTCGACCAATTTTTTTAACCTTAAGTAAGTCGATTATCAATCATTTCTTTCATGGCTTTTGGCTTTGGTATTATATTTCAAAATTCATTTACAAACCAAGACAACCTAGGTTTTCTGGGATTTTTACAATTTTGCATTTTACATTTAAATATATGATTTTTAAAAAAATTTTTAAAGAATGAGAGGTCTGTGTACATTATTGTTTGCAAGTGAATGCTTCAATTGCATTTTAGACAGTTTTATGGAGTTATACTTTATGTATAATTTGCTTATTGAGGAATACCAATTTGATGATAAATTATTTTAACCCTCTCAAACCCACATTCTCCTCGCATCTATTTGCATCAGTCTCTCACCCTTTAAGCCTGAATCCTGATAACTGATTGGCTTTGAAAGTGATAGCCTGCCATTTCTAGAGTTTTGTATAAATAGACTCAAACAGTATAGAATCTATTATTAATAAACCATTTTATTTGGCATAAGAAATTTGAGATTCATCCATGATGCCGTGTGCATCGGTAATCATTTTCATTTGATTTCTGAATACTAATCTATCACACAGAAAATGCTTTTTTCATTTACTAGTTGGTGAACATTTAGATTTATGGGTAAAATGCCTACAAAAGTCTATGTATTAGTTATACCCTGACTGTTTTCTGTTGTTTTGAATGAATAACCAAGAGTGGACTGATGATCATATGACAAGTATCTGATTCATTCTAGAGGAAACTGTCAGTTTATTTCCAAAGCGATTGGGCCATTCTGCATTCCACTGGGAATGCTGCTTGCTTCAACACCTCACCACCAACAACTCTTGTTGGTATTTTAAGCTGTAGCTAGACTAGTGGGCCTAAGGTATCTCCATGCGATTTAATTTACGTTGATTCAATGAATAATGGTACTAGACATATTTTTATCTACTTATTTGTCATATGATATTTTGTGAATTGCCTATTTAAGTACATTTACTATACTTAATCGCACTTTATTACTCAGTAATAAGACATTTTATATTCTAGGCACAGGTATTTCACAACGTAAATGTAATAAAATTATGTATTTCAACACCCTGTATTACAGTCTCATTTCTTTAAATATAATTTTTTAAGAACAGATATTTTGAAGTTTTAATGAATTCCATTTTATCTATTTCCTTGTATGATTAATGCTTCTGTGCCCTACATAAAATACTTTCTGAAAACAAAATCATCAAGATTTTTTCCTCTTTTTTATTTAAAAATTTTTGTAGCATAAGCCCTTAAATTTTTATCTCTGCTCATTCAAGTCAACTTCTAAGTGAGGCTCAAAAAATTTTTTATCACAAAATATATTTCCAAATGTTACTTTGTTGAAAGACCATCTTTTCCCTATTCTACCACCCTGGCATTTTTTCCAGAATTAATTACCAATTTGTATATTTGCTTTTTCCTAAACTTCATGTTTTTTTACTTGATACTTAAGTCTTTGTTTACACGGAACCATGATTATTTCAAATTTTTTAGCCGTCAAGTAATTCATATTTTCATATAAATTTTTATCCAGCTAATTAATTTCTATAGCATAGTCTTCTGGCACTTTTATTGTAAATATATTAAATCGATAAATCATTTTAGAAGGCAACTCTCATTCTATTTGTATTGAGTGTTCCAGTCTATAAATTTTTTAAAAATCTCTTTTATTTAAATTTCCCTTAATTATTTCAGAAGAATTTTTTAGTTTCAGTATACAGTAAATGAAAATATTTTACATTTATCTCTAGGAATTTCTAGCTTATTTATCCTATCATAAGTAAGATTTAGTTTTTATTTTCTAATTATTTGTACGTAGAATGTAATGATAAAAATATTGCACATTAATCACATATTGCATGATACTACTAAACATATTTTTAATAAATTTTATTGTAGATTCCTTTAGATATTCTACATTGTTTAGCACGTTCGCTAATATATATATATATATATGTATATATATATATATATATGTATATATGTACATTTTTATTGTTATTTATTTTTCCTTACCTTAATACCCTGGCTAGAACTGAAAGTAAAATGTTCACTAATATTTAAATGATATTAAGTCTAATAAGATTGAATATCATTCCTATTATTCTATTTGTTGAGACGTTCTATTATGAATGGATGCTCCTAGCTGAACTTCATCTTACTCATGCTAGTTCTGCTTGTATTTGAAATGATCGTATCATTTTCTATTTTAGTCTGTTGATGTGACTATTTTGGTTAATATTTTGAATATTAAACCAACCTCGCATTCTTGGAATAAATCTTAGTTGTTCATAATATCCTTTTTCCCCCTATTTTTCCCCTATTTTCCCCTATTTTTCAATTTTACACACTAATATTATATTATAAATCATTAAACTTCTGCTTATAAAAGGAATTCAATGCAGTATTCCTTACATATAGTATCTTTGATTTTGGTAACTGCACGATGCTGATTACAGGAAATGATCCTCTATACTTTGTTTTTACTTAAGTGTAAATAGAACACTTTAGTTTAACTGGACCTAATGGCAATCATATAACCAAACATAAAATACACATGTGATCAGAGTCATCCTCTTTTTTGTTCCAAGATCACATCTAAGATACAACATTAAATTTAGTGATTGCATCTCCTTAAATACCTCTTGGCTCTACAAGTTTTTCACATTTTAGTTTTGACCATTTTGATGGTTATTGGTCAGGCATTTTGTAAAATGTCTCTCAATTGGTATTTGTCTGATATTTTAGCTGCAATTTGACAGTTACTTTTTTTTTTTTAAGAAGGACCACAATAGTTTAAAAATCCTATATTTTGCTTATAAAATCCAGGGTGCCTACCTACAACTTGACTTCTCAGTATTTCAGTTGACTTCAATCTCTTGTTGACAGTAGAGTTTGTCGGGTTTCTCTACTGTAAAGTTACTCACTGTTGCCTGTTTTCAAACCCTGCACAGCTTGAAGGAGGCCACAGCCTGTGCCTAGGCCTACAGAACAGTAAAGCACCACACCCTGGAGGAGAAGCCATCAATAGAAATTGCTTCAAGTTATTCTACAGTCTCACTTATTTCTTCACCCAGTCACTCATTTATACCAGTATGGAATCAAGGATGTTTATCTTGTATTTTGGGTTATAATCCAACATGACTTTATTTATTGCTTATATTGTTCCAGCTTTGGCCACTGGGATCCCCTTCTGTTAGTTTGGCTCTTCTTTTAATATGTACACAAAATTGTGGATTTGTTCTTTGGTTTTTTCACCACTTTCTCACTTTCTGACACCATAAGATGCTCCATGCTTCCCTTATATATTTCCTGCTCCAGTCCAATAATTAGTGATATCACTGAAGAGCACTGTCCTTGCTTTCAAATATAATGCTCCTTTCATTGTGGAGCTGTAGACCTCCTTTGAAAAGCAGAGATTTCTCCAGTATTACCATATACAAAATATCTCGTCATTGGCTTTAAAAATGTACAAAAAACAGAAGATCCAGTGGGTACTTTCAATAAAGATACACAGCAATGTGTGTAAACTATATATAACCCTCTTATTAAGTAATTACAGACCAAATAAATGCCTCTGAAACAACTCTCGAAGATTTTCCTTCAAAGATTATATCCATATGTTGCTCATGCTTTGTTGGACTAAAATAAAGCTCACCTCTGAAAAAATGGTAATTCTGGATGCCAAACATCTTCAAATCTAAACTCTTTTTGTATCCACTAAATTATTAATTTTTATCATCTTCTTATTTATTAAAAATGTCATAATTATCTAATTTTATTGCCATGTAAACAATTTCTTTAAACATACTATTTTGTAACTTTTCAGTACTCTGCATATACAAGTAGGCCTTAAATGAATTTATATTATTTGCATAACAGGGCAATATACAGTAGTCATTGTCTGTATAATTTAGAACTTAAAATCCATACTGTGTTCTTCTCATGCTAAGAGAAAATTAAAATGTACAAATTAAAAGATTAAACAATGAGAACTCAATGTATTTCAAAAATAGTGCTTCTAGAGAAATGTCTGTATAATATTCAACAAGTACAATTTCTCAAGATTCATTATATTCCCCAAATATCTTTGATTTTCATATTTTATTTCACATTCTTTTCAGCCTCGTGGTCATTACTGAGTAGACAGTCACAGAGTTCTTGGTTGGTAAAGCTGGTAAGAGTTAGGTCCATAGTCTAAGTCTCCATTTTGAAGCAGGTATAACTTTTGGTTCCTTAGAAGTGCTATTTACCTTGAGTGCAAACACTTTCCTCCTTAAAGGCTGACCATCACCCTCAAAATTATTTTGGAAGGATGTATTACAGTTTGCCTTGTCACGAAGATGGTTTACAAGGGCATTGTCAAGGTGATCTGGACTTGCAGGAAAATGACAGGCTCCTAAATTCAGACCTGGAAGATAAAACCCTGTCACTCAATTCTGCATGATGTATTTGTGTCGTAAAACTCAAATTCTGCAGCATCGGGGAAGTCTCGGATTTTCTCACACTTCAGCATCCGGGTGAGGCTGGTCACAATCTGTGCTTGCAAAGTGCAATTAGACACCCTGTGGAGCTCCATTCTTACACAGATTGGGATGCTTCCTGTCCAGCCAAAGAACAGCTATTTCCAGATCTGTGTTCTCTGCACCACGATGAAAGTTCAGCCCGCGTTTATTTTATTATGCGTTGTGGACATATATGTAATTTATACCTAGATTTATTTCAGGTTGTCTTGCTCTTGATTTGTAACACCAAGTTTTACTTTTTGCCATTTTTTACCTGACTAGCTACAGTGCTTTTGTTTTGTTTTGTTGTCGAGACAGGCCCAGCCTGTGCAACCTGGGTTGGTCTTCAAATTCCCTACTCAGTCTAGGCCGGCCCCAGACACACAGTCCTCCTGCCTCGGACTCACAAGTGCTGGGATTATGGGTGCACGCCTCCACACGGCCAACACCGTTTCTTAACTGAGACCGACATCCACAAGGCAGACATG
>PVJO010006653.1:0-87494 GCA_004026905.1 Hystrix cristata
CATATCATAAAAGACTAACGGGCTAAGCATGAAGCTGGCCTTGGTCTCCATGCCCTGCAGAAGTCAATGGATACAGGGCAATTGCAGAACACCTGACTAAATCACATTTTTCTGGTGGCCCAAGGGCACTGCCCTAAGTCATATTGTTCTGGCTGGTCCAAGGCCTTCAAGAAAACAAAGACGCTATTATCAGGCAGGACACTGCAAGCATTTAAAGATGACCTCGCTGGAGCCAAAGACACAGGCTACCTTCCTCCTTAAGCAAGGCTAAATTCTTTACTACCCATTATATAGAATGGTTCATGCAAAAACATAGACCACCAACTAAGCACAAGCAACCAGAAACACCAGTCTAAGGGTAGTTCTCAAAATGGAAGCCTAAATTTGAAATTTCAGTTTCCTCATAGTCCAAGCAAGAAAGAAAATATAAAGAATTCAATAGCCCTCGGTGGCTAATAAAAGAACATGATTAATTTCTTCACGAACACCTAATACTAAGCTCTAAGAATAACTTGGTTTTGCACCTTGTTTTATGAGAGACATTAAGCCAAACCTTTCCTGGTGCTTTTATGGACGACTCAGAAACATTTTCTGAAGAAGATTTTACTATCATCTATCTTCACTAAAAACTGGGATGTAGTGCTAAGAAAGGTGCCCTTGGAGCTGTCCGCTGAAAGCGTTAGTGTGATTTGGCCTGAGGTACAACCTTATGGAAGAAGACCACACCAGCTTTCCTGAAAACAGATTTGCCACCCGTCTGCATCTGGTCAGGGTCCTGGGGCTCTGGTCAGAAATGCAGATTCCTGGGCTGCACCAGGACATACTGGATCGGAATCCTTGAACTATGGCCCAAGAATCGGCATTACTGTAAGTTCACAAGGGCCTCCTTGGTGACGTCGGACTTCGAGCAGAGCTGTTTCCTGTCAGCCACCCAGAGTGCTGGCTAAACTGTAGAATTTCCTTGTGTACAGTGAAATCGCTCATATGCTCACATCTACCCACAATCAATTAAATTCAGGCACTGCGGATCTGGCATCTGTATCTTTGAAAAGCTTCTCAAGTGATTGTAATACTCAGCATGGTTGAGAAATAATGGTCAAGGTTAGGTGGTTCTCGAATTTGAGCATGGGTGAGGGTCACATAGAAGGGTTGTTAAACAGAGTTGCTGAATCCGCCATCGGAGCTCCGATTTTGGGGTCCCGAAGGACTTACATTTCATTTGTCTTCTAGTATTGGGCCTTGAACGCAGGGCCTTCACACTCTCCCACTCTATACGCCCAGTCCTCTCTCTTTGCTTTTTATTTTGAGATAGGGTCTCACTAAGGCTGGGCTTGAGCTTGCAATCTTTCTGCTTCAGCCTCCCGGGGTGCTGAGACTACAGGTGTGCACACCACGTCTGGCTCCAAATTTGTGTTTCTCTCAAATTCGCAGGTGATGCTGGTGCACCTGTCCCAAGGACCACTCTTTCAAACCACTGCTTGACAACCAAAAGGATAAAATGTCCCTTGGACTTGCTATGGTCTAAGGATACCGGTGTTCCACCCAAGTACTTCTGTTGAAATCTTAACCTGCAAGGTGAAGGTGCTGGGAGGGGGGCCTTTGATATTACTCATTCATCTTGTCCTTGCATTTTAAACTACATTAATTCGAGTAGATTTTCCTTTTTTTTTAATAAGTGCACATCTAGCCATGTTTTTAAAATCAACTTTACCTAATGCATCTCATGTTATAATGTATGGTACATGATGCACCGCTAAGTGCCTTTTTGATTTTCTTATTAACTGGAGATTTATTTTAGATGTGCATTTGTGTTTTGCAGGCATTTATCTATTTTATTGTCTTTTAATTGTTGGCTGGCTTCTAATTCAATTCACATGCAATCAGAGAAAGCAGTCTAATATGTCAGTTTTCTGACATTATTCAATACTGGGTAAGCTGCTAATGTTTGGTTTTTATAAATGTTTTGGAGATGCTAGAAAACAATGTGAATTCTGCATTAACTGTACTCTTCACATTATACTCTCAGTATTTTTTGTCCTGCTTGATCAATTACTTCTTGACAGTGTCACGTTAAAAATATAATTTGTCTTTTAAAAGTTCCCCTAAGTTCTGTTGGTTTTGTGAGAAAGCGTTGTTTTGTCTTGTTTTCCCCTTTTCTTTTTTTCTTTTTGAGGTTATGAGGTCAAATGGATGAAAAGTCTTGATTAGTTCAGACGTGGTTCCTTTAATCTTAAGTAATAGTCCTTCTTAGTTTAAAACACTGGTATATTTTTATTGATTTTGTCTTTTTACGCCCTGAGGAGATTTGTTCTTCTCTTTTGACTTTTGTTTGATTGAGTGATTCCTACATTCAGCATTGATTTCAACAAAATGTGAACATTACTTTTTAAAATTCCTCTGTGGATTCAGAAGCTATAGTTTTAACAAAGCTTTTAATTTTTGATGCTAGGGTCTGTCTTGCATATAACAAGATGATGTTGGGATTTTTTAATGACACTAGTGAACATCCTGACCTTATCTCTTTTGACAGTGGTGTCTGTAATTTAAACTTTTGTCTTTTTTTTATTAATTGGTAGCAGTTGATTAAATTGTCCGATAGGCTTGTTTTTCATTCCCTTTGGCTAGTTCTTGCATTGCATACTCTCTTTGGGTTTACATTTCTTCTGGCTGAATTACCATCTTTAGTATTTTAGCCAGAACAACTTGAGTTTCAGTTTCTTCCCGGCTGTATCACTCAGCTTCATGTTACTACTACAACTTAAATAGCTAAAGTAATGAACTTTATAAGGAAAAAGGGTTTATTTTGGTTCACAGATCTACAGAATTGAGACACAGATTGAGTGGCCCTATTGGCTAGGGATTCTGGCAGGGCGAAATTATCACAGAAGAAGAATGTGTAGAAGCAAATAGCTCATATCACAAGTCAGAATGCAGACAGACTGAGAGACAAGAATCTTCATATGTCCTTCAAACCCATGCTCTCAGTGACCTCACTTCCTTCTGCTACGCTCCAACTCTTAAAGGTTCACAGCACCTTCCTTTTATACCACTTTTTACCTGGACCTTTGGGAGACACTACCCATATTTAAACCATAGCGCCAGTCAATAAGAATGTTTATCCCACTGCAAAGCAACTATGTCTTCTTTATTTTGTCTTTAGAATTTCATTATTTCCATGTTTTTCAATCTAAGAAAGAGCCTAAGGAAGATTAAACTATTTTTAATTGCAAATTTCCTCTGGAAACATTGCCCATTTCCATGTTAGAGAAAATAGAACAAGCCCAGGGCCATGAGTTCATCCCCAGCACCTAAAAGGAAAAAAAAAAAAAAAAAAAAAAAAAAAAAAAAAAAAAAAAAAAAAAAAAAAAAAAAAAAAAAAAAAAAAAAAAAAAAAAAAAAAAAAAAGAAAGAAAGAAAAGAAAAAAAGAGAAAATAGAAAGTAAAAATAAGCCCAAAGGAGAAGAAAATACTTACTATGCTTATAATACCATTACTCAAAGTTACCATCCATAGTTTTATATAAATCATTCCAAATCGTTTTCTCTGCTTAGGTTTGCAAATATGCTTTACAAAATATGTTTAAAATACTACCTTTTACTTTTAGTATCATAAACACCTTTCCATGTCCAATAAATCATTCCAATGTCATAATTTATTACATGAATGGCTTACAATTAATTTTGTCAATTTGCTATGGTTGGGCATATAAATTGCTCCCCATCCTTCATTTTTATAAGTAATACTCAGGCAAAAATCTTTTGGTCTATATTTTTTCGACAAAATGTGAATAATTTCTTAAAGTGGAATTCCTAGAAATGGCATTACTGAGGGAACAGGATCAGTATATTTATATATTGCTTAGATTATTAGTGACTTATTCTTCTTACCCTGGGTATCATGGTCTACTGTTATGTGTGTGATTTGAATTGGAGAAACTAACATTTATCTCCATTAATTAACACATATTTAGTATGTATTATGTTTTCTGTGCACAAAACTTACCAAGTTACTGAAAAGCTCTTCAGAAAAGTCAAGAAATTTTCATAAAGGAAACATTATTTTTAATGTTTTGTATTTTTCAATAGCCTTTTTTTTGGGGGGGGTGCTTTCCAGTCCTATTTTTTCCACAACCTGAGCAAAGAAAGAATAAGGTTTTACAAATGTCTCACCAGATTAGTGAAACAATTCTATTCAGAACCTCTGGCATAAAAGACTAATTTTTCTAATTTTCTGAAGTGCATTCTTTTCCATCTCATACACTCTACTCCTCCTCCTAAAACTTCGTCAAAAGCTATTTCGCTGAAAAAGTGCTATTACAAAATTATTTCAAGGTTAAATCAATCCACCAACCAAGAAATTCCAGAACCGCAAAACATCATTCAGACCTTGAGGAGAAAACAAAAGTTCTCAAAAAGCGACAGCCACCCCTCATCCCAAATTCTTTCATTTGGAAACCTACGAATATTCCTAGTGATATTCGATTTATTTCCCCCTCGATGTCCAACTTGCATATGAACTGAAGTGTTTTGAAATATTGCTCAAGATTTCGTTCCCCAGAGGCAAAGTAGTAAGTATGGGAAGAAAGCAAAGTTTCTTCCACACAAGACACAGAACGCGAAGGAGCCAACAAGCTGAAAGCAGGTTGAAAGGCAAAGGGACAAGGCGTGTTCTTGCATCGGCCTTAGCTCTTAAAGTCTGCAACACGCATACAGAACCATCCCCGGAAACCCTTGACAGTGAGGGAAAGCTTCGCTGGAGGGAATATTTGCTTTTCTTGTGGGGATGCAGTCTGTAGAACTCTGCATTTTGACACTGACATCCTGCAGAGTCTCTCGAGAGCTGTAAAGCTCCTGCATGTTTTATTTTCAGTGTGCTCCAAAGGCGGCTTGGATGCACCTTCAGATTTATTCTAATGGTGTAGCATGGCCCTGTGGGGACAGTGGTCGCCATCTACACACCAGGAGCCCTGGGTCTGAAGAATGCTTCAAGAGGCTTCGAGGCAAAGGGACGTGTTTGTGCATTTCCTACGATCTTTCCTTCCTTCGTTGCCCCTGCAGAGTCCGATGGTCAGAGGCCCGTGGAAGATCCTGGCTGGCAACACGTAGAGTGTGAACGTGTGGCTGACCGGGAGCTGCGGTTTCTTGCAGCTGCCCGGGGTCACCGTGAAGTACTAAGCACATATCACTCGGCAGGGGAGAGGTCAGCACGCAAAGCCACGCGCGTGATCTCTACCAAGAAAAAGTACCTTTCACAGCATCAGAAAGTACCAAAAAAAAAAAAAAATCCTAAATTTAAAGGCATTCTAAGTTGGGGAACATGTGTCTAGTGATGCCCTAAAAGGACATGCTAACAATTTATGTAAAAGAAATACAGCCCGGTTCTCAGCTTTGTACTCTCAGATATAAAGTGGACCATCCAGGTGTGGGGGTGCTGGGCAGTTAAGCACTGTACTCTGGAAAACTGAGGCAGGAGGATCTCACATTTGAGCCTAGACTAGGCAACTTAGGGATTTAGGGAGACCCTCTCTCAAAATAAAAGCCTGGGGAAGCAACTCAGTGAGAAGACCCTTGATTCAGTCCCCAGTACCAGATATAAAACGAAACGCTCATCATTGTTTGCTTACAACCTTCTGATGACCCTTTTCTCCATTTTAATCTAGAACTAATTATCTGCTCGAAAATTGTGAGCATAGCAGTAGATGCACGGAGTCAGATCTTACGAAGCACATTAGTGTCCATTTTCTATGTATGGGTCCAAGGCTCCCAGTGTTGTTTTTATTTTAAGTATGTTGCTCCAACAAACTCCTTTCAGCTCGGTGGAGACTCTATTTTCAGCTAAGAGACTGAATTACCCTTTATATTTCCACGTCGCCATTTCTAAATGGTTCTTTTTGAAGGGCTGCTTTGAAGAGCCAGCTACTCATTTCTTCCCCTAGATGTTTTTCTCAGACTAGCTTTTGTGTGTCCAATGCATAAATACATTGCTTGTTTTCCAGTCATCGTATAAAACAGGGTAATTACATATTTTCACTGCTATTTTGTTTTCAATTTTTTTCGGCATTTTAAAGTAATGTGTAGCTATTTCTCCTCAGGTACAAAAGCTTTTGAATGAATGGATGAATGAAGAAACAGCCCCTCTCCTTTCCCCACATATGCACCAGGGTAAAGGGATTAGGTTGTCTGGTCTCACTCGTGACCTCGGAGGAAGGAGAGAAAGAGAAAGTAAGGAAGGGGAAGGAGTGGGAAGAAACAAAGACAGAGGTTCTAGCTTCCCTGTGTCCATGGAGAGAACTGGTTCCTAGACCCCCACCTGCTTTGATGCCCGAACCCATGGATCCCAAAGCATCCGTGCATATAAGCGATCTGCAGAGTCCCATATACTTTAAATCATGTCTAGGTGACTTAGAAAACCTAATGCAATGGAAATGCCATGTAAAGAGTTGTTGCTCTGTATTCTTTGGGGGAGAATGAGAAGGAAAACCGTCTGTATGTGTCTAGTACCAATGCAACCCCCATAGGCGTAGCCACACAGGACATGCCAGAAACAATGTAAGATTTTTCTTTCACATATTTTCAGCACTGTGTGGATTGACTCCCAAGATGCAGAACCTGAACGTACAGAGGGCTGTCTGCGTGTCTATCTGAAACCTGCATTTGACTTATAATGATATTTGGCGTGTAATCCTTTGTTCACGTCCGCCCATCGGTCTTGTCTACTTGAGTAAACTGAAAGTTGACATTACTTTTTATACATTTTAACTATATCTAAAAAACAAAAAACCTTAAAACTAGAAAGTCTACTTAATCCAGCTATTTCCCATCTTGGAATCTTCCCCAAAATAAAAACATCATATTACAGTGATGCATGCACATCCATGTTTATAGCAGCACAACTCATAATAGCTAAATCTTGGAAGCAGCCTACATGTCCATCAACAAATGAATGAATAAAGAAAATGTGGTGTTTATACAGCATGGAGTAGTACTCTGCCACGAAGAAGGATAAACTGGAGTCATTCATAGAAAAATCGATGCCCCTTGAGACCATAATGTTGAGTGAAATAAATCAGAAACAGAAGCTTACATATTGCATGGTTTCTCTTATATGAGTAACCCAAAGTATAAATAAAGAACAAAATAAAAAAAAATAGGGAGTCAGGAGATAGATCTTTCTCAAGTGGGAAGGGGATCAAGAGGGTGGAGAGAGAAAGAGGATGAAAAAAGGAAGCAAAGTGTGTTCTGTCCATGCACCAACTCCACACAAGGAATGGAAACTTTATGTACTGTGAACATGGACTAATAAAAAGACACAAAAAATATACTGAAATACAACAGCAATACTCAATAAGGCATTTGATTATTAAAGTTGGTCTATTTATACACAAAACCTCTAAAATCTTATGTTTTTAGTTGTGATCTTTGTTAGCACATGTTTGCGGCACATAATGATTATATTTCCTGTGGGAAGTTGGCACACGGACATAACACATCTTCGTTCTTTGTGCCTCTTCCCTCCCTCTTTCCCCCCTCCCCCATCTCTTGATCCCCTTCCCTTTTGCAAAAAATCTATTTCCCAGTTTCCTATTATCTTCTTCCTTATACCACTTTATTTATACTTTGTGTTTCTCACAGAAGAGAAAGCGGGCAATATTTAAATTTATGGGTCTGATTGATTTCACTTAACATTATGGTCTCAAGGTGTGTCAGACTCAAATACTTTGTCTTCCACAGCACCTGTTACACGATTCATGCTCTGAGTGTTGTAATACGATATTTTATTTACTAGTAAAACCTTACATTAGAATATAGGGAGGGAAGAGGGGGTGAGGGGTGGGGAATGGGAAAAAAAAGAAGCAACAAGATATGTCATGTACAGGTACAAACTCCCTATGATGAATGTTACCACTATATGTACATCTAAAACATACCATTAAAATAAAATTTAAAAAAATAAAAAGAATATTGACATGAGAACTGGGGCAGAAGGTATGAATATTATTTTACAGAGCAGGGAATGGTACCTCAGGAACTTTGAGTAGCTTGGCCAAGGTCATCTAACCAATGTCACCATTTTAGTTCGTTTTAACTTTAAAAAAAAAAAAAAAAACAAGAACACTGTACTGCTTTATTGCTAGCTTTCTCTTGGACATGCTTTCCTCCAATTCACCAAAGCACAAATACTTTTGAGAGAGAGAGAGAGAGAGAATATAGAGAATATGATTCCAGGCAACTGGAAGAGCAAATATAGTTTGTCTTGCCTATGCAAGTGGTACTGCCCATGTCTCTGGTACTCTGGTCTACCGTGTCCTTGTGTCCTTCTCCAAACCACTCACTCCATCTTTTTTTTTCCCCTTCTTCTTTTATACTCCCAGGTTTCAATGTAACTACGTACATTCATAAGAAACAATCGACACAGCAAAATGAAATAAACAAATACTCATGAATAGGTTAACTTTCTAGCTTATTAAGTTTACTAAGAGAGGCAATCTCAGCACGTTTCCCTCTGCCCTTTTATCTTTTACTCCTTTGCCTTTTTCTTCCTTTTGTGAGTGAAGGTGTGATGCCTATAAGTACAGCAGCCATTATGTGACCATGAGGTCAACAACCACATACATGGTAAAAACTGTAGAATTAGAAGTAAGGAAAAGTTTGAGTCATTGGTGCCATTCTGGGGCTATTGAATTAATACTGAAAAATTCACATATTTTTCACATACTTAGCTACTGTTTTGATTTGCTATTGACCTCTTTCATTCCTAAAAGTTTGTGTTGAACAAGCTGTAATATATGTGAGTTCACGTTAATAGTTAGAACTAATGATCACCCTTGATTTCATGCAATACTAATTGAATGAGGCTTATAAAACAAGGCTTTACTTAATAAAATGATTACTTCTCTATCTCTGCAGAGCTTTTCCAGGAAAAAGAAAAAGAAAGAATACCTACAATTAAGCACAGAATAAATCTGACAGCTCATCATTACTCTGATTATGGAAAACATGCATTAAATCACCTTTGTAAAACTTTATGTTCAGGAGGTAAATGGTCACTAAGTCTGTCTTCCTACGTGTTGACTTCCATCTTCAATTTAAAACTTCATGCATCTTTCAGATGGGTGAGAACATGCCAACACCTTGGAAACTAGGGATGGGAAAATGTGAGAAATGATCGGAAGACAAAATTCTCCAAATAGAAAATGGGCTGGTGGGCAGTGAAAGAAAACTGGTGGATTTATGATGTGCGATTCTTATTAATTCGCAAGCTACCACGTTGTGACTTCAGACGTTTCAGGAGCGACGCTTCTGTAATTATCACTTAAATGAGTGGTTAAATGTGAGTGGCTACAAATCAGAACTTAATAACTGTCCTCTTAAAGAACATTTGCACCCGGGCGGCATTGCAATTACAGGAAGTCACCCAGAGCTCATGACTTGTGCTGTGTCCACTCGGATTCACCAAAGAAATCTCACTAAACAAAGACGCAGGAGAACAGAGAGAGGGGGAATGCGGCGATGGGCAGCAGGTGGGGAGCCGGATGTCACAGGGCACGCAGAAGACAGCTACAGCACCCTGCAGCTCGGCTCGTGCATTCACGATAATTCACCCTTAAAGGAAGACCACAGCCCTCCAGCTAAGAAACGTGCTCTAACCAACACCACCTCTCACCTCTAACCCATCTCAGATGGAAACCTTTCCTCCATACATCTTCTGCTTTTCAAGATGCCTAAAAAGAGCATCTTAATTATATACAATGTTCAAGATACTAGCTTCAACTCATTTTTGACATATAAAAAATAATTTATTCTAAGGAAGGCACAAAAATACAGTGGAAAGAAAAGATAAAAATGAGATAAAAAGAGTAAATGAAGTTATGGTAACATTTCATTAAATATACACCAGAAAATGTAAATCAGACTAAATGTTTCAGTTAAAAATAAAAAGATAAAAGCAAGTACTAACAGTGTCAAAAACTAAAAATAAATAAAATAGAAGTTGGAAAAAAATAATTCAAAGAAAATGGTCAAAGAGGCATGAACGAATGAAGTATGATTACTAAACAAACAAAACCTGGTGTAAACCAAACTTCTAGCATTACTGAAAAGAACTGCAGAAATCTGAACCTGGGATTCTTTCAGCTGTCTTAGTGTAAGATGTCTTTTTTTCTAAATATTTATTAGTACATGTTTGTAGTCCATAGAGTGCGGTCACTGTGGGGAGCTGCGACATGTGCACAACAATTCTTACTTTTTTTACTTCCCCTTCCCCTTCCCCTTCTTTCCACTCCCCTCCCTCCAATTCTTGGTCCCTTTATCATTTGGGAAACAAAATGTATTATTAACCTGAACATAAATGGAATGAGGAAGATTTGACATCTAAACTAAAAGCCTATGAGAAATATTGTGATTCCTTAATTTTCAGTAGAAGGAATAAGCATCGGTATTGGCAAGCCATGGCCAGAGCAAGAGAATCCATCTCCTCACAAGTCAGGGAACTTTCCTGGAGTTCCACCAAATGCTCAATGCAGCTTGAGAATGCAAACTTCTTATATCTTCAGCTATTCCTTCAACTAGCAAAGCTTAAAAATTTATGGCATCATGACCTTCAAAAAAAAAAAAAATCTCCTTTCTCCCTAGACCTACCTGGCCAATTTCTGCTCCAACTACTATAATAAAATAGTATAGACTGGGTGGCTTAAGAACAACATAAATCTGTTGCTCACAGTCCTGGAGTCTGAAGTCCAAGGTCCAGGTGTGACAGATCCCGTGTCTGGTGAGGGCTGCTTCCTAATTCATAGATGGAGCCTTCTTACTGTGCCCTCACAAGGCAGGGAGCTCTCTGGGGTCTCTTATAAGATCCCATCCATGAGGCTCCACCATTATGGAGCACCTCGTAGATCCCCCACTTTCTGACGCCACCACTTCAAAGCTGAGTACTGAACACAAGAATCTGGGGACATACATTCCCATCCATTGCAACTGTCAAAGGGTTGCAGTGGCTATCAGTGGATCTGTCAGCTCGGGCCGCCATATGCAATTCTGCAGCCTGGGAAACAGATAGGTACTACACAGACCTTGATGGCTCCCAGTCCTGGAGACTGAAGTCCAAGGTCTAGATATGGCAAAGCCCAGGTCTGGTGAGGGCTGCTTCCTGGGTCATAAATAGTGCCTTCTCGCTGTGTCCTCACATGGTGGAAGGGGCGGTCTGTGGGGTCTCTGTGATGAGGACATGGATCCCATCCATGAGGCTCCAACCACAGGTCCTCGGCACTTCCCAGAGCCCCCAGTCCTGACACCAGCACGTCCCCCTGCAGAGGTTCGCATGTAGCACAGGGTGCCCTTTTCTGGGACGATGCTGTATTCTCAGAGGGAAACTGTGCTCATTTGCTAGCCCAACCAGACAGTATCTTTGAACAAATTCCACCCCCTCAGCCTGCCGCAACATTCAGACAGGAATGTGCCGTGGAAAGAGAGGATCTAAAAATATAACTGAATAAACACTCAATACAAAACACAAAGGAAGCAAGAATTATGGACATGCACAAAGGGGAACAGCAAAACTTAAATTACAGGTCTGAGTGGGGTGATTTTTTCTTGGAAGGCTCTGTTCTCCTTTTCTTTTAATGATTCTAATTCCACGAAAACCAAATGTAGCACAAAGCCTTTGAAAGCCAGAAAGGAGGCGTCTCAGAACAAATTCAGTTAATTAATGCCATCCTGTTCCTCTGTCTACAAACCATTGTTGAAAACGCAAGGTAGCCCTGAGTGTCCTTCCTCTTCTCCTCTCTCTTCTTTCAAAAACCATTTTATCCCACATTTCGAGCTACCAAAAGTGGAACTCTAAATTATTCCGACAGCTTCTCTATGCTCGTTATAGAACCAGCGAACTTTCACCACTAACTCTTAAGGAAGTAGAGACGTTTGGCCTTGGGTTTGCTTTAGTTTGGCTTCAGACTTTCTACCAGCATCCCTAAAATAATACTTAGTGACCAGCAGCAGGTCTTTCTTTTTTTCTGCAAGTGCTCTTAGGCACAACATCCAAAAGATACAAAGAAAATGAGTTCTTTTTTAAAAAATTGGCATATAATATTTGCACGTATTTGTGGGATACAGCGTGATAGTTCAACACACAATGAGTAATCAAAAATACAGTGAATATTTAGATTTTTAAAAATATTACAATAAGAGACATATTAGCATTAATCCCCCTCCAAATACTCCTCTTCCCTTTGAAAAGATGTATCTCATCTTTCTTAGCACCTTCTGAACCGTTCACGAAGTCCTTTTTCCTGAGTGATCGCTTGCATGTCCTGAACTGATACAAAATGGTGACCTTTCACGGTTGTTTTGACTTTGGGGAAGAGCTGGAAGTTGCATGGTGCCAGATCCAGTGAATAAGCGGATGGGGACACACTGTCAGGATTTTACTGTCATGCTCTAGTGCCTTTCTGTTGGATGGCGCTCAGCAGCAGCATGCACTATATTTCTGATTACACCTCGTAAAGACACTCAAGAAAGACTTCCACGGCTGCTTCAGAAAGTGGCAAGAACGATGGGATAAAGTGTGTTTGATGCAAGAAGAAGAATTTGGGGAGGGAAGCATGGCGATGTATCTTTTATTGTAATAGTTTGTTTTTAATTTTTAAGTATTCACTGTATATTTTGATCATACCTCATATGTGTACAATGTGTAATGATCAGAGTGTAGGGAATATTAAAAATCTTCTCTACTAGTTGTTTTGAAATATATGACAAATTGTGATTAATTATAGTGACTGGACTGGACTGTAAGACACTGAGACATTTTTCCTACTGTGTACCCTGTACCTTGTAACCATCCTCTCTATGGGAAGGCATCATAGAGAGGCTATCATGGGAACATAAACTGAAATATCATGGATTGAAAGATCAGTATTTTCTGGTTCCCAAAACAAGATGCCTTAGCTTGGGTGGCTGATACACAACAGACCTCGATGGCTCCTAGTCCTGGAGGCTGAAGTCTGAGGTCGAGCTATAGCCAGTGAGGGCGGCTTCCTGGATCATAGATGGCGCCTTCTTCCTGTGCCTTCATGTGGTGGAAGGGGCAGGGAGTCAAGGGTCTGTTTGATAAGGACTCTGAACCTATCCACGAGGCTCCATTCTTAGGACTCTGAACACCATCACTTTTGGGGTCGAGATTTTGTGGAGTTTGTGGAAAGGAACATTTAGTCTATAGCAGAAACTGAAGATTATGTAAACTGGATGTCTCGTGCATAGTACCCAGTTTATCTGTATTGGGTTTCATTACTATTTCACGCCAGTCATCTACAGATGTTTTCTCGATAAAACTGCAGGATTAAGATGAAGTGGGAAGGAAACTCAGGACCCAGGACAAAGACCTGCCCCTCACCAACCTAACAGAGGAGGATGTACCTGCAAAACAGATATGGGAGGTGCTGCCAGAGGAGAAGGATTTGAGAGAAGAGAGATGTGTCCTGGGAATCAGAAAGAGATTCATTGGTGAGGTGCCGTGGAGCCATGCTGGTGTGCAGTCCCCTAGGAGCAAAGCTTTAAGGGAAAAAAAAAAAAAAAGATCCATTGTAATGAATGATACAGCTCCCGGTGACTTTGCTATTCTTTGGGTGGAGTGAGAGACACAGAAGGCAGGTGGCAAATGGTCCAGGAAAGAACCCAGTTAGCAAACAGACACACCAAGCAGAGACCACCGCCTCAAGAATTTTGCTGTTCACGCAAGGGAAGATAAGGACATGAACATTTGAGCTTGTGCTAACTTTAAAAGCAAAACTATCTAATACTGAGGAAATAATTAGGTAGATTTGTTATACACTGTAGGTTGGGAGTGTACAGAGCCCATAAAATAATTGCAATTGCTATTTCTGCTTCTGTTCCTAATTGCTACTGAGCTAGTCAGCGTAAATCAGAAAATTTAAGGCAGGCAATTTTCCTGTGTGTGGAGAGAAACTGGCTTTCCAGAGGAGAAGGATTTCATGAACACTTGGACCCATAGACAGGACCCAGCCTCTCTCCAGGCTGCGGTACCTGCGAGACACAAGCCCACGATGAAAAAAAATAATAATAATAATAGTAAGATGGCTCATTTTCCTTAACTGTGCTTTGCTGCTACTGCTATAGTCCCAGCTGCAGTGAGTAGATGAAAATCACTCTTGATGTTTAAGAAAGGACTCTTTAATATTTGAAATGCTAACTTAAAGATATTTAACTCTTACTTTTCATACCTAAAATGTTTTAAATGAGTAAAAGTTAATTTGTTCCTTAACTCTGGAAATGCTTTATGCCCAGAGCTTCTGCTTTGATTCAATAGATGTTTGTCAACAGATGCAGCAGGTATGGAAAATCTCTCGAAGCCCTGTCTGCCTTTGGGTTTGGACTTGGCCTCTGCCTATTGCACTAGGGTGGCCGCCCTGCAGTGGATCTTTCCAGCCAGGCGAGCGGCTTCCCACGGAAGGAGCAATGCAGACTCACCTACGCTCCATCACCTGTAACAAGCAAGCCCCCGCTAGACGATAGACTGATCTTGTCGGGAGGACTTTCCAGCAGGATTGAACATGTCAGGCGTGTGTTTCTGATGTTCCCAATTGGGCAGGCGGAAGCAGATAGACTTCCCTTTTCCTAGCACATGTTTACAAGCGCACGTCTCATCTGTTGCACTTGGTAGCCCCTGTCTTTTCATCCCGGTGGGGCTAGGCTGGCAGGATAAAAATGAGGGCCAGATCTCACAGACCGGAGTGAGCAATCTGAAAACCACCTTCACGTGTCAACTTCTTTCCCTTCCTTTTTTCTTTTTGCAATAGCAACGCTGCTGAAGCCGCGAGGTATAAAGGTGAACAGGAAACCTTTATGCAAATGTCACATTTGACTTTTAAATTCCTGAGCACAATTATCCTTTATGTCCCAGAAAAGTGGTGATCACTAAAAAAAGCAGATAATGGAGAAGAACTCCGGCAGACCAATTAAAATGTATGCTAAAAATTATCTTTTTACAAACTTGTTCTGAACTCCTTGATTCTTTTGATTTATGACTTTTTATCTCTAGCTTCCATCACTCTTTTTAAGAGATCTGGGGAAACCTGTTACCCTTAAGGAAGTGGAGAAAATCTGAATTCTTTTGTACATAGGCAAGGTAGCCTTTTATCTTTATCAATGGTCCTGCAAAAATATGGATGTGGACAGGGGAGAAATGTGTTACCTTGAAGAAGTCACAAAAGCCATAGCATTTGATAAAATAACTGATTATTTTAGTATGAATTCCCCCAATACTTAAAAAAAGACATACTCAGCATTACAACTTGGGAAAGCTGTTCTATAACAAAAATGTAAGAATTGTAGGGAGCTGTTAAAGAAAACATCCTACAAGTATCTTTTAAACATGTAGAGACTTGCTTATAATCATTTCTGTTTGTTGGCTTTATTCCATCTACTTAGTTGTGTTCTCTGACAATGAGAAATGAGGGACATTTTGATAGAAGTTTAAGGGCACTGACCACGAGTCTTTCGACTCTGAACTCTTGGCCTTTCATCTTTAGATCCTCTTCCCTGAAATAATCGAGTTCCCCAGGTCTCTATACAACATGGGTAGGATGAGGGGACTTTTCAGTTCCTTACTGCTTCATGTCATATATATTTCCCAATTATGCCACCGTCTACACATCTGCAGATAAGCCTAATCACTAGTACTTTTAAAATATTTAATAGGATAATAGAACATTTCCTCCTTTGCCAATTAACATTTCTGTAGCTACTTTAATATCTGAAGTATTTTAAAGGTCTCTTACATCTTGGTAGATATTCTCTCCCCCCGAGAGCTGTGATGCAAAACATGTGCTTTTGCTTAGAGGCCAAATCATTTCATTTATTATCCCCGATTATTTAGGATTTGAGTTTTTGTTGTTACAGTGCACAGATTTGGAACTGAATGAAAACGTTACCCAAATACTTCATCTGGTGTAAGGTGTGCAAAAAGCAAGAAACATTTACCCTAAATAGAAGACATGCATGCAGATGGACCAGGAATAAAACCTTGACATTCTGGCAAACAACCATTTTGTTAGTACTAGAAATACCCAGTGAGTATCTAAAACTCAAGAGGACGATGATGTTGGCATTTTAACCGGTAGCGGAAACTACTTTTCAGTATCGAGTTCTCAGTCCTCTTAAATGCCCCCACATTTTCAACACTTCACAGAGCAATGAGCACACAGCCACTTGAGGCGACTGTGAATATTTTATTCTCCCTCAATAAAACAGTTAAACACATCCATTCTTTGCTGTTCAGGGGTTTTGAACCTAAGGCTACGGCCATACAATTTAAAATGAACAGAGTTAGGAAACAAAATTTTAAAAAGAATAAAAGGCCAGATTTCATTCCTTGGATACGGTCATTTTTGTAAAGTGTGCATGCTGATTAAATTCTAGGCTATGGCTGCTCTTGCGGAAGTTTTACTTCTTTCCTTTGATTAAATGAATTCTACGGTGACAGAGCTTAGCACATCTTGGACTCAGAATTCTTCGGATTCCTGTTGCTGCAACAGAATTCCTGACACCCACAATTTAAAGGAGGAGAGGTTTGAATTGGCTCGTGGTGTCAGAGGGTTCAGTCCATAGTCAGCTGTCCCAAGGAGGAACACCATGGGGAACAGGGGTAATGGAGGAAAGCTGCTTAGTTCACGATGGCCAGGAAGCACAGCAAGAGAACAGCGCCCACGAGGAAGGTGTGAGGGTTCGGATACAGACCCCAACCAAGGTCAGGCCTTCAGTGGCCCACCCAGACACACCCACCAGTGTGCTTTAATCTCATGGTAAACTCTCAAGCCAATCAAGCTGACACAATTAAACTTAGCCACCCCAGGCTCAAAGTAGTCAGTGAGGTGATTGCAGACTTCAGTTCTGGAATCTCTACCCCTGAGCTATCTGCTCTGGCTGAGCTTGGGGATTTTGCATGACCATTTCCTATTGCCCAAATACCAATTTTTCCAAACCTATCTTTTTCCTTTCTCAAGTGTGTATAATTAACTTATCTGTAGCATTTCAGAAGTACCTTACCTACTCCTGGGCTTTTCTTTAACGCTAGAATTGAAAAGGAAACAAGATCCACAGATCCCACTCTGCCCTGACAAATGTGGTGAGTTGAGAGAGGAAAGCGGATGGTGGCGGCCAAGATTTGGGATGAAGTCAAGAAGGGCAAACTTTTTTTGCAAAGCAGGAAACTTAACTGCAGAACCTTGTTGGTACTCTATTTTCACTAGGTCATCTTCTCCACGCACAGGAAGCAATGATCAGTGAGGGACATTTCTACAGGAGAGATTCAGGGACTATCTGTATATGTGGGATTACTTAGAGCATACAGTCTTCCAACTTGTGTACCCAGAAAAGGATATCTGTGAGGTATATACAGTAAAATACATGGGAAATTCCACATTATTTGAGAAACGCAGTGTATGTACTGATGTTGTATTGTACAAGCATGCTGCACGCTCTAGAAACACCCTGACCCAAGATGGGTACCAGAGCACACTGGAAATTTAGAGCAAGGACTTGGAAGAAATCTAGGGATAAGGAGGCAGGGCATTCCAATTCATATTAACATTTTTGTATTTTCCCTCACTTTTAGCATTAAAAAGAAATATATGAATGTCACGTAGCCTTACTGGGAATATGGAAAAAGAGGAAAGCCATGGGACTGCCCATTCGGTCTTGGGAAGGTCTGGATGATTCTGTACAAGCAAAAATGACTTGAAATTTATGTACAGACGCCTCTACCAATCCATCTTCAGCTGACTAAATGTTGTATTATAGCCCTTCTCCAAAGCAGGGGTGGAATGTTCCGGTTTCACCACAGATTTTATAAACTCATTTAATTTTTGGAATTGGCTTAAGGATTCCAAGTACCTTTTGTATATAACCGTTATTCTCATGCTTTTTTAAAAGTAATTTGTTTCATATTTAAAACACTTGTATTAGTCAATGATTCATGTTCAGCATCATTTTAACCATTTGCCATCACAGAAAAAGAAACACTTATTTGTGTTTCAAATAAAACTGGTGTAGGAAAGTCTCAAAAAAAAGAAATATATTAATACTCTATATTCCTTAAAATCTATTTGTATTGGTCCATTTTTAAACCATAGCAACTAGGAAATATGAATTTAAAAGCAGGCAAAGAATATAAAGCAACAGTGAATGAAGGAATTCTAAATGTTTAAGACATACAAGGAAATGAAAGAAATGCATATTTGAAGGATGAAGTGACTCATTTTTTAACCCACGGAAATTCCAAGAGTGTTTTTAAAGGGTTCCCAAGAATTGCCCCAACAGTTCTGGCACTGGAGATTTTAGATATGATAGGGAAAAGAATAAATTGGAAAAAACTGGAAATTTAGAAAGATAAAAATCTTAAACTTCCACACATCCTTGGAATCAAAACTCTACCTGTAGAAATTTATGCTAAGAAGATAAACATGGGTATAAAGGAATGACTTAACTCTAAGTTTGTTTGTGTGGCATTGATGACTTAAATGTCCTATATAAGACATTTGATGGGGCAAAATGTGCATTATTTGCCTGTGTACAGTGTGAATTGTACAGAGAGATATGAATGATGTATAGTTAAAAGTTTCACAAAGTGGTGTTCACATAAGGGTTTGATGTTGTGGAAATAATTCTCCACATCTTTTTATATTTACCAGAGTTTAGAAGACGAGACAATGAAATGAAAATGTGAATTATTCCAGTGGTGGGATTTGGGGTTGGTCTTCATAGTACATTTTTGGTTATGTTCAAAACTGCAGGCCAAGCACAAGGCCCTGTGTTTGATTCCTGGCACTAAAAAACAAACAAACAAACAAAAAACCCTGTAAAACAAAAACAAACAAACAAAAAACAAAAACAAAACAAACTGCAGAAGAGGGGAAGGAGAACTACTACATACAGTGGACAAGGATCAATGGATACATAAGTTACACTTTGTCTGCAAAGTGGAACCTGAAGTTATTCATCAAAGTTGTAACCACATAAAACGGGCTTTAAAAATATTATATCATTTGAATTTAAAGTAAACTCAGGGAAAATTATGGACCATATCTTACCTGGCAGTGGTTAAAGTTAGAAAGAGATGCTAAAATATGGGTAATCCTACTTGTTCTTTAAAAAGAACAACCTTGTATCCATTCTATTCTGCTTTGGGCTTTCAAGTGACACTAGTTTTCACTTCTAGCTTCTTAAAAGAAAGAGGGGAATGGAGGAAATCTGGACATGGTACAAGGTCCTCTGCCCTCTGTGCCTCTGTGATATGAGGCTGCAGATAAAACAAACAGAACAGGTTGTTGATAGAATGATGCATAGTCTCTTTGCACACAAAAGTGCTATTTTTATACTGACTCCAGAGACAACTCACCTAAAATTATGCTGTGTTTCGGACAGTTATCACTCTCCTCTTTGAATTCCTGTTTCAATAGATGCCTTGTGTTACACTGACCCTCAGTTTGCCTCTGAGACTCAAAAGGGAACGGAGATTTGGAGACATTACGATTCTACCCTTCTAACCCCATAGTCAGACACCAGCAGCAAATCTGATCTCTACACTCTTTGACTTCATTGGTAGGGGCAGCTGCGACTTCATATATCATAGTTTAGAGCAGAACTTTACAAACTTTAATGTGCACACAGAGCCTCCAAGAGTCTTGTGAAAATTACAAATTGATTCAGCAGATCTGAAGGGTGTCTGGGATCTCACATTTCCATCAAGGTCCTCTCAGACAGACTTCCTGGGCCTACACCATGGCTGAATGCATAAGCTTCAGACTGGGCGAGAGGAAGTAGTAATGTCTTCACAGTATACAAACTTTCCATAGTTTTGTATGTCATAGGTTCAATTCAAGGCAAGTTTTGTGAGTACACTCCTTTTCTTTTTTATCCCAGAATATGGATTGAAGAATTCCAACCGAATCTAATGTCCCCAGAGTGGATAAAGCAGGAAAGAAATGAATGCTATGATAAATTCATCACCACTTGTTTGCTCTGTGTTCAGACAGTTTCGCAGAATTTCCTTGTTTTATGTTACTTCGATATGGCTGTGGTTTATGTGTGTCCCTCCCAAGTCACACGTGGAAATTTGCCAGCCAGAGCGATGGTCCTAGAAGGGAGAACTGCATAGCTTGGATCTCCCGTAAAGGTCCATGTCGTGAAGGTTGGTCTCCAGCTTGGAGCTCTTGGGCAATGTTGGAGGCTCTGTGTTAGAACCTACAATGAGTTCTTTTCGTCTTTGGGAGGGCGCCCTTGAATGCACAGTGGGAATCCAGGGTCTTTCTCTCTTTTACTTCCTGACCATGAGTTAAGCGCTTTGCTCAGTGGCTTCTTCTGACCATGCTGTGCTCTCTCACCACAGACCCCAAAACAACTGGATCAACCAATCATGGACTGAAACCTCCAAAATTAGAAGCAAAATAATCTCTTTTTCTGTCTAAGTCGATTATTTTACATATTTTGTTATAGTGATGGGAGGCAGACTCTGATAGGGACCAAGGGACAGTGGTTGGGTCATGAAAGGGAACCTCAGGGATGGCATTAATAATATTATAAAAGAGGAACTAGTCTGCTTCGTTTGCTCTTATGCCATGGGAGGACAAGAAGGTGTTGTCTTTGAGGAGGAGATCTTCACTAGACACCAAGACTGTTGGTACCTTGATCTTGGACTTGCAGGTTGTAGAACTGTGAGCCCTAAGTATCTGTTGTTTATAAATTCCCCAGTCTCTGGTAGTTGGTTACAGTAGCATGAAGGTACCAAGGGAGATATTCCATAGATGTTCCCTCAGTATAATCTGATGTTTTCCTGATGATTAACCTGGAGCTATGGGTTTGCCAGAAGAACACCTCAGAGGTGGAGAGCCCTTTCCATCCCATCCTACCATGGGCCACAATCTCCTTGTGACTTATCGTTAAGAATGTCAACCATGACCACCTACTAAAGACATTAAGTTTCCCTGCTATTTGTTACTCCTGCTTTGGGTTTGATCATGATATTTTAAAACAAAATGATTAATCTTTAAAATATCTGATGTTATATCTATTTCCTGTTCAATTGCATGTTCTCTGTTTTCAATTTCTTTCTTTGTTATCCCTTTTTTTTTCCTCCTTTTCCTTTGTGTTGCTGGGCATGCAACCCAGTGACTTATATATATTAAGCAAGAACTCTACCACTGAGCTACACCCCCAGCCCAATTTTCAGTTCATTCCCAGTTCAGTTCCATCTTTGTTATCTTTCTTCCAGGAAACAAAAACTGTTAAATATCACGTTCGTCACTGAAATTCCCTGCTTATACCTGGAGGGTGTTCATAGTTAGGATAAAAGGAATCCCATATTTGGAGTGTCTTTAAGGTATGGGGAAATATAATAAAGGTTTCATACACATTCCCTATATCCATTTCACAAGAGTCATGTAAATAATATATTAAAGTCACATTTTTTTTCCAAATAAGGGAACCAGTTTCCCAAGGTCATCGTACAAAGCCAGGAAGTAATAAAACGGGTGAGATAGAACCCAAATTGTTTAGTAGACATTCAAAGTTGTCTGCAGACTTTTAAATTTGACTCCGAGCACGCTGCTAGATGGATTCAACCCCCACACACGGCTAAGTCCATGCCATACGCATAGACATTCACCCTGATGCATCAAGAGATTTCTACACATCCTCCAGATTACTCCACATCCTGAAGATTGGGCAGAAACCACCTTTTCCAGTATGTTCTTGTGGACTACTACAGCCCATAACAATTTTCCCTCTTGTGCCTACATGTTTATAACATGTATTGGCACTTGGTGATATTCCACACCCTCTTGATTGCTACCGTTAAAAAGGATTAGTCCATCCAAGCACCAAACTGTGAAGGAGATTCAGTCTGGGGCCTCTGCTAGGAAACACCCAGGAATGCCCTACAGTTTCTATACTGGAACTACACTTGTGTCCTTAGTACATGTAGGTTGAGGCTTTTGTTCTTCCTGTGTTTGCTCCCTGCTCCTTGCACTGAGCTATGTGTGAGTTCAAGTCAGTCAACTACAAAGTTAGAGCCAGCAGATGTGAAGTCTGCCCTCATTTCTCAGACCTGTTCCACATGCAGGTGGCGTCACACAGTGTCCTGGCTTTATCATAGGTACACCTCCACTACAGCCTGATATAGCCATCAGAAGTTCAAAATATTGTAAGAGGAAATTGCATTTAATGTACCTACCCAAATGTGTTAACGTTTATCCTTGTGATCAAACACATGAGAAGAATAATTTAGAGGCGGAAGGGTTTATTTTATCTCATGTTTTCAGAGCTGTCAGTCCATGGTTGGCCATCTCCATTGCTTTCAGGTCTGTGGGTCACTGGGGCATAACTGAGAAAGGTGTATTCTCGGCCCCGATTCTTCTCATCCCTCTCTGCTTTGTGCTGCCATGGGTTGGGCAGCCTTCTCCCCCCATGCTTTTCCATCATGCTAGTTCTGCCTTTGAATCAGCTGACCATGTCCTGACACCGTGAGCCAGAATAAACCCCTCCTCCTTCAAGCTGTGGATGTTGCGTATTCTGTCTTAGCGATGGGAAGTAATGCACACAGTCACCTGCATTAATATATCATGCTGAGCAAAGGCCTCACCTCCTTCCTAACCACAGCAGAGCTGTCTGAAAGATTCTGGACTTTGAACTTAGTGAGATATTCTTGACTCCCAAGAAACTCACAGGGTTTACTCAAGGACTAGTAAGAGAAAAAAGAAACAATTCACTCATTTATGGGCACCCTCCAGAGAAAGGAGACTCTTAGTTTATTAGTTTAGAAGTTATCTACTTTGGTCTAACGATGCCTTAATTTCATCGTGCTCATCTAATAAGGGAGTGAAGACTGACCTCACCCAGGATTAGACGATGGTGATACACACCACAGTTGATTAGACTGGTAAGCGGATTTGGAATGACCAAGGCCTCACATGATATGATTAGGGAACATCTCCCAAAAGCAACCTGTGCTTGGCTGGGAACTCACTCCAAATTGAAACAGACCCCTAGAGGGGGAGAAGGCTTTCCCTGAAGGGAAGCACACATTCCACAAATGTCTATGTATCTGAGTCCTCATACTGGGGCACAGGGCCTGCCCTCATAACTAAGGCCAGGACGATCTCAACCTTTAAGGAGATGTCTTCAGCCTTTCAGGCTCTGCTACTCAGGGAGCCTTCTGTGTGGTGTCACCAGAATCCATTCTGTAGCACAGATGCACCTCACGGCCTCTGGCAACTCATTACCTGATCAATGATCTCCACTATGAAGTGCAAGTACTTACTTTGGTAGGTAGAGATCACATACTTAAAACTTTTTAGCAGTCTGGCTCCCTTGGGAAAGAAAGACCTCATTCTTTAGCAAGTTTTGCAATTCCTGTCCTCGCCTATGGTGTCATCCACAGCTGCTTTGCTCTCCGTCACAGCCATGGGTTCTGAAGATAGTTAATTTCTTTCACACCTTTCTCTCTCTCTTTTATTGATTACTGCTTCTTTTACTGGAATGTCCCCTAGCAAACTCCTTTTTATCCTTCAAAACCCAACGCACCGAGCAACTCTTCTGTGAAGCCTCCTTTGATGAACTCTTTTTCAGTCTTGACTAGATCACTTTACTGTGTCAGTACCGTTCTCCAAACTTGGGACAGTCATACCCCAACGGCATTGCGTGGGAACTACCACACGCTACCGTGGGTACTTCTCATGCATGAGGTCTATCCGCACTTATTTGGATTTAACCCTCTACTTACAAGAAACCAGCTCAGTCCCTAGCATGAGGAGGATGCTAAGTAATCGTTTCATGAATAAGTAAATAAACAAAAGAAAATATTAATGGTGAAAATTGCTCACATACAGTAAGTTAGAATTTACCATTCACGTATAGCACAGTCTTTACAGACGCAAGAACTATTCTATTATCAGCAACCATGGGATCGTGATAGCCTATTTTTCAAATGGGGAAAACAAGGCTCAAAGACTTGAAGTCACAGGCACAAGATTGTAATGTGAGGTGGCAAAGGATGCACAAGTAAACCCATGATGAGCCTGAACCCCAGATTGTACATGCTACCCTGTTCTGAGCATCCTACCCAGCCCAGTCATCATTCAGAGCAATGCAGCACTCAGAAGTGTTCTTTATGCTAAGAAAGAATAAACATCCCTTTCATAAATAATACAAAAAGAAGATGACACTCTCTGCAGTCCAAAAATGTGCTACCAAGGAGCGTGAATTATGCTAGGAATTAATAAAACATCTCAAGTCTTCTCTATAATTTGAATACAAAAAGGGAAATCAATTAATGATTCTGAGAGAAATAATAAGCAGAAACAATTATGGTGAATTTGCATGTACGGAGAATCCGTAATAATCTCTGCTATTGAGTCCGCGAAACTCATTCCCTGCACTACAGAAGTATAATTTTAACCACTGGTAGAAATGTCAGTCACTACTCTTGGATCTCTGTTTTAATTTGGCAGTGTCTGCCCCTGAGTGAATTTTTTTTTTAAATCGAATAAAATAACATGCACATTCTCATTAAGTTGCCTAATTCCATAAAATTTGTTTGATTGAAATATTGTAGCCAAGTGTTTGAGTCTACAAGTAAATTCTCACTCAATCAATTCGGGGAGCTCAGCATTGTAGGTACTAATCTCTCATATTTCTGTCTCCTCTGCAATCAGCTCTTCCTAATAAAATCAAAGATGATTCCAGGAAATATCCTGTTTGGATTAGATTCTATTATTTCTGCAACAGGAACTCATCTTCTCCGTAACCCCAGTCACTTTGGAATCGTCTTATTTTGTTAAACATGTCCCTGAGCAGATGTCAAAATAATGCAGACTTTTATGCACTGGGATTCAGTTAGTGGAAAGTTTCTATTAATTTTCCCAGGTCTCTGACAAAGCACTGTTTTGATTTTAGGTCTCATCTTTGGAGTTATCTATAGTGCCAGTGCTAGAGATCTTAAAATTTATTCGATAAGGCATCTGTTTTCTTCTATCTGCTTTCTCTAAAGACTAAACTTCTCCTAGCACACTTTGGTGTGAATAAATCTCAAGTTTCTGCTATGGCTGCTAAGCAATGATCTCTCACATTTCTCTTAATTCCAACAATAGTTATTTATCTTGCAATTTATGGTTACAAGGCATTTTATGTGCATTGTTCAATTTATGCTTGGCAGAACAGATGTGGAATCAGTCATTATTTCTAGTTGGCAGATGCAGTTCCAAGGAAAAATGTTACTTTAGCAGAGTAAGTGTTGATCAGGCTAAGCTTGCAGTAACAAGTAGGTCCAAAGGGCTCCCACCAGAGATTGTGCCATGGGGCAGGCTGAGTCTCACCCAGGCATGCTGGCATCCTGATGTCACACCTCCACCATCTGCCATCTTCAGTGTCCCCTGGGGATCACCTCTGAGTCATCGGGGAAAAGAAATGACAGGGAGGGGATCTTTCTGCATCTGGATCTTTCGTCTTTGATACTCACAGCCCACAGTGGGTTTTGAAGATTAAATTCATCCTACATGGGGACTAAGTCCTGCCCTTCTCTGTTTTCTATCAACACTGATGGAACTATGTAAGCCTGAAGAAAGTGTATGGAGTCTTATCCTGCATGGCCTGGATTCTCTGTTGGGCTCTTTTCTTTCATCAACACATCTGTGCCCAGAGCTCCTTCTTTTCAACAAATTTAGGATTCCCTCCTCCCTCCCTTGTTTCTTTCCTTCCTTCTTCCGTCTTCCTTCTTTTTCTTCCTTCCTTCCTTCCCTCCTTCCTTGCTTCTCTTCCTCTTCCTTTATGTTCTCTCCCTCCTCCTCTTCCTCTCCTCCTCTCTCCCTCTTCCTCTCTCCCTTCTCCTTCTATTTCATTTCTTTGTGTGTGTGTGTGTGTATGCATGTGTTTTCATAAACTACTGAGTACATATCAATGAGCTTCTAGCCAGCTTGTTAAAAATACTATGAACTAATAAGAAAAATGAAGAGAAATAAAGACAGCTGTCTGACCACATTCCATGACTCAGTCTTCCTAAATTACTTATAATTTCAGGGGCAACAGGGTTGTTACAATTATCTTATGTCCCACTATTTCGTCTCTGACCTGGTTCCTGACACAGAGACCCAAATCCCTTGGGATTTCAGGGTGACAGGAATGTCCTTGTTCTGACGAAGGGACTCTTGGTGGGCTCCTTGAGGGTAACTGCTCACCAGAAAGACAAAGGCATGATCGGAAACTTGGCAATTTTCTCTTCTGCCACCTTTCTTCTAAGAAGGAGAGGCAGGCTAGTGACTGACTTAATCCATGATTATGGCTGCGTGATAAAACTTCCATAAAAGATCCTGAACCATGTGTTGGGTGGCGAACACAGCTATGTGCCAAGCAAGACAGGCCAGTTCCATAGGACCCTCCAGCCTCTGACCCTGGGGATTTCTTTACGTAGCTTTTCTTCTTCATACTGTGTCATAGCCTTTATTAACACAGTGTCCCCTTTATCTGTGGGGGATACATTCCAAGATCCCCAGTGGCTGCCTGAATCCATGAATAATACTAAACATACACATACTCTATTTTTTCTTATACATACATACCCATGATAAGTTTTAATTTGTAATTTAGGCACAGCAAGTGATTAACAACTAAAAGCCAATAAAATAGTACAATCACAACAGTATACCGGAATAAAAGTCAGTGACAACTCTTGAGCTGTTATCTCTGGAATTTTCCATTTCCTACTTGCATGCCCCTGGTGATGGTTTGTAATCAAAATGTAGAAACAAAAACTAGAGTAAGTGAGGGACTAGTGTGTAATAAATTGACAAAGATAAGTAAGTGTTTCCTAGAATTTTGTGAACAGTCCTCACAAATTAATCCCACCCAAGAAGGGGATTGTAGGAATCCTGATTTGGAGCTGGTGATCAGAAGATTTACAGCCATCTAGCTTATTAGATTTAGAGCTGGTGATAGTGTAGTGCTTGCTGTTGACATCTGAAGTGGAGAGAAGTGCTATGGAACTGAGTTATTAATCGGTAGGACCAGATTCTGACTCAGATTGAATTAAACATCAGATGTTATAGTTTGGATTTTGAATGTCTCCTAAACAGCTTGGTCTCCAGCCTGGTCTGACTGGGAGGAGGAAGAAACATTACAAATTAGGGGTTTGGGGATTTAGCTCAATGGTTAGAGTGCTTGCCTAGCAAGCACAAGGCCCTGAGTTCAATCCTCAGCTCCCCTCAAAACAAAAACAAAACAAGTTGGGCTTTGGTGGGAGTTCTGTAGGTCACTGGGATCTGCGTTTGAAGATGATATCGAGACCCCACCTTTTTCCTCCCTCTTTGCTTTTGGTCCACGAGATAAGTAGTTTTGTTCTACCCCAAGTTCCCATGGTGATGTTCTTTGACACAGATCCAAGGCAGCAATACCAGTCAGTCATGGATTTGAACCTCCACGGTTGTGACCATTTTTCTTTATAAGTCTATTATCTCAAGTACTACGTTATAGAAATGTAGAGCTGCATAATACAGTAGGAGGCCCAGACAGTGGAGACCTACTCAGTGAGTAAGGGAAAAATCCCAAACATCAGGTGTTGAAGGTGATTTGTGGTTTTTCATGATTCCAGGACTAAGCTGGCTGTGCGCAGAAATTCTGTGGAGGTGCGGTTGTGAGCCAGGACCCTCGATGGCTGAGGCAAAGTGAGACAAGGATCATGACAGAAGAAGAAGGATCAGAGTGCTGTACCAAGTTAGGGCAGAGAAGTGGTTTTCTACCTCACAGACAGAAGCAAAATGGCCCTGAACCCTGGGACCCATCTTCCTCAATAGTCCCCCCGGGAAGGGACTTGGATCACTGGTTTTAATCCCTTAGTATCCAACACTTCGAGGGCTGTTGGAAGGAAAGAAACATGCTGTAGAGCCGCCTCTTCAGACTCTTGAAACAGTATGCTGGAGGGGAAAATTTACTCTTTGGGGACTCTGCCAGTGTCTTCATATGTGACATTTTGCTACCAAAAAATGCAACTGTCCCAACCACATAGTGACAGGTGGCTTGCATTATACTGCCTACTCTGGTGCTTTTTCAAAAAGTCTAGTCCAGGAGGCGCTATGTGGGTCCGCATTCGTATTACAGGCAATGGAAGGCTTCATTTACAAAGTACTTTAGACAAAATCTTTTGGCTTGATATAAACAGCAAGTTATTCTTTCCAAGTGCCCATAATATTCCTAATCAAAAGTGCTTTCCACAGAAATGGCCTCAGTATAAGTCTTATTTTCAGGAAAATGTGCTGCAAATTATGTGAGCAACGCACATTCTGTGGGCTCCGGGGAGATCTAAGCCACTGCGCCAAAGGCAAAGTCAAGCAGGCGTGCGGAGACCCCATTCCTCAGTTTGGGAAGATGCGTTGATTCAGCTCCAGAAATGCTGTGGAGCACATTGTGTCTGGAACAATTCAAGTAACTCAAATAGCCAGGGATGGAGAGCAGAAGAAGACACAGGTGTCTTCCCCAGAGAAATCTGCAATCTCATCTTACAGCATTTCACTCAGGATTCCCAGCAGGCTTGCGTGTTTTTCCCTCTCCCTCTGATCCTTGCACCAGCGCCAAGCACACAGAGGTATCTGCTGGAGCTCAGAGAACCGGCCAAAGAATTACAAGCAAAATTACTGTCCTTGGTGTGGTATTTGCTTGATTATTTTTAAAAAAAGACACCGATGGCCGTTTCCACTCCCAATAGTCGCCAGCCAGGGCTCTGGTTGTTGATTTAAGGCTCATTGGGGTCACTGAAGTGGCATTTGGACAATTACTTCCTCACACATAATGCAGCCATAAGGATCCCCTGAAGCCTGCTGTAAATGGTCTTTCATGAAAGTTGGAGATTTGTTTGCTTCGGAGCATTGTTTTAAAACAAAAAGCAACTAGAAGAACAAAGACAGCTCTGGATTATGAAAACCAGTTTAATGTAACCCTAGGATTTTTGAAACACACTTTAGTGGGGAAACATTTTCCACAAGGATGCATTTAGAGACACAAATGAAGAGGCACAGAAAAATGTTACATTTCTCTTACATCTGGATATGTGGCTACAACCTGCATAACAAAATAAGTAAGAAACTGGGTGCAGTAGTGCACACTTGTAATCGCAGCACTTGGGAGTCTGAGGCAGGAGGATAGTCGAAAATTTGAGGCCAGCTTGGGCTACACAGTGAGTTCAAAGCCAACCTGAACTATATAGTGAGATCTTGTCTATCTGTCTGTCTACCTGTCTCTCCCTAGGTAACGCATTTCCCATTAAAGCACAATCTTTCCTACAATTCTAAAACAATATGTATTACATATAATACATAAAATTAAAAATATGTATTTTATGTGGATATGTTTCTATGTAAGTGTCATGCAGTGAATGGATCTTCTTGTAAAAGTTAGTTTTTATATCATTGGCTAAATGCTGCTTACTCATGCACAGAATAAAGTGTAGGGAAAATCAAGAATGAAAAGATTGGTGTTACAAAGATGATTTCACCCTGCCATTTTTCTTAACCAGTGGGTAATGATGTCCCCTTAAATTTAAATCCTCCAATCCAAGAAGTCCCACCTGCCACCCTCCCTCAGCTTGAAGCAGCCAAACAGAATGATTATGCACCATAAGATCGTTGTGACGAAAAATTATTTTGCACCCATCCTTTACCCAGAAATACATGAAGGTTTGCTGAGAGGGCAAGATGTCTTTGACAGAATTATTCTGATCACCCCTCCTCAGTCATTTCCACAATCTTTTGAAGATCTATTCCTTTCATGTGCTGTTCTCATTTCTAAAGAGAGGCCTCTGTAACACAGCCACCTCACTTCAGCTCCTATGAGTCAACTTGTAGAAAAGTAATGTGTGTGTCTGAAAAGAAAAAGCAGACCCGGCAGGTGAGGGCTGGGCCATGTAGATGAAGAAGAAGAAAATGGAGAGGGAGGGGAAGGGGGAAGGGGGAGGGGAAGGGGGAGGGGAAAGGGAGAAGCCGAGAGGGAGAAGAGGAAGAGGAAAAGGAGACAGAAAACTTTGCCCGCACTGGGATTTCCTGGCCATTGTAATTCCCTTCCTCTCATTAAAGCCCTTCCTGCCCCCAGGTCTCCAAAGGAGGTTCCCCGCAAGGGTTTCCTGGTGCGGGTTATTTCGCAGTGCGCATGAGGATGGGGAAGCCCATGTCTGTGCGCATGCCTCTTGCTCTTTCTGTGCACCATCCTTTCCCCCAGTCATGGGGCAGGACCCCTCTGGAATGGGAATGGAGGGAGGTCTTTTGATCTACTATCAGACAAAGTCAGTCGAAGAATTTCTTTAGGGATGGCTTATACACCAAAAAGCAGGGCAAAGTTAGAGTAGTATTTTCAGATTTTAAGGCTGGCTTTGAAGGGAGGGGATTCTGGATTCTGTGATGTGCCTTGCCGAGGAGGAACGCTCGCTCTTATGGCCTGCCTCAGTGAGCACGGGCAGGAGGAGGGCAGACATGGCCCTTGTTTCCAAGACTATTTCTGATGTGATTTCATCTTGGTATTAATTTCAGAGCTGTGGAATGACCGAGTTATAGGACTCTTGTCACAGGGGTGCAGGGAGTAATGGTAAGGAAGGAGATTTGGTGTTACCATCTCCTCTGAAGGCTGAGGTTGCTGATTTAATAGGAGACTGGGTCTAAAATGCTGGAATCCAGGGTGGTGAGGTTCAGTCTCCTTCACACCTTGCATGTCCGATAGACTATATTCCATCAGCACCATCACCTTCCTCAGATAGCACAGTGTTTGTCATCTTAGTCATTGCTATTGGCCCATTTCTAAGATTTACTGAGACCAGCAGTTCCCCCAAGGACTTCTCTATCTCCTGTCTAGTATGGGCTTCAACAGACACAACGATTGTCTCACTGTCCCTAAAGCATCTGCAACAGAAAGGCCACTGAGTGCACGAAATGCCAGTAGAGCAGGTATGAATGAGTCCTGAGCCATCCTGAGCCTCAGACATCTTACAACAAACCTTGCATTCCTGCTAAATCCTCCTCTTTAACTAGGAATGGACACTGCATTTCATTGCCTAGACAGCAGGACAGGCTGCCGTTCCACCCCCGCCAAAGCCATCTGTGTCCTTGCCTCTTGGCAGCCACATTCAGGCGGCCAGTCGCCCAGTGATGGACCAGGGGGTGGGGTGCGAAGCAGTGTTCCCACTCTAAGCCTCATTCTTGGAAGGCAAGCAGATTGGAACAAACGTCTTTGCAAAGCTAATTATCCCCCAAACCCTTATAACAACTCCAGGACACAATGTTTTGTCAGATAACATAGAAGATGTAATCATACTTTCTTAGCACTGAATACTTTGTTCTGTTCAAGCAAATCTGAGTGCAAATCATTTCACGTAGTTTCTAGTAAACACCTGTTGCTCTAGACAAGGGAGGTGGAAGGAACTCTACTCAGCCATGGAATCGCTGTGTATCAACCACTTAGCCATTTTGTATGGTCCATCTCTGGCAAGTGTGGTGGTCAGTTTTGCGTAGCTATGACAAAATGTTTGAGAATAACAATGTAAAAGAGGAGAGACTTACTTTGGCTCAAGGTTTCAGAGGTTTCAGTCCATGGTTGGCTGGCTCCAAGACAGAATATCATGGTGGAAGGGTGTGGTATAGGAAAGCTGCTCACATGATGGTGGCCATAAAGCAGAAAAAAGGGGGAAAAGCCCAAGAAAAGAAATGCCCTTCAAAGGCACACTCCCAATCACTCCTTCTTCCAACTAGAACCCCAGTTCCTAATAGCACAATCAGCCCTGAACCCCCACTGATCAGGTTAGTGCCTCAGGGTGTAATCACCTCAAATAGCATCAAAGATCAAGTCCTAGTACATGAATCTTTGGGCAACACAGCATGTCTAAACCACAGCAGGTCACATTGCCAGCCAGCACAATGGAAAAGCATAAAATCCACAGGACTCTGAGCTCGTACTTCACCACTTAGCAATATGGTAGCCATGGATCTGCTGGGATCTGCTGCATGGATCCATGGACGGTCCAGAGGGCCATCCATAATATGGACACCACTTGGCAGTTCCATTTACATGGACTGCAAAAGGATGATGCACCTGGAGTTGTAGCCAGCTGTATCTGGAATATTTCTGGACAAGAACATGTTGAAAGACACCTGAGAATATCCCTTCTGAAGTAGGGTATCATTTCCTCATCCTGGCCACTTCCTAAGAGATTCCTGAATATAGTTCCACTAAAAGAACAACACAGCATCAAAGGGAGCATCGAGTTTCTTGTCATGCGGAGATCTCACCCCACATTACACCCCGTGGAGAACATCAAATGTTTTTGCTCTTCTATTATTGCAGCCCACACCTGAAGGCAGCACCTGTGACCCTTGATTTTTTTAGCACAGAATACAAACAACGTGATTAGCGACTCAAGAGGAATTTCCAACATTCACTAATGTGAAACCTCACAAAACAGGGAAGATTCATATTTGTGAATTCCGATTGCTACTCACAGACACTCTAAGGAATCATATCCCAGGCAACAGAAAATTGCTCTGTGAAAAAAGTCTGCCCACGTATTTTACTAAATTTGCCATATTCCAGCTTCTGTTTAGATAAATGAAGCGTTTCTTACCTTCACATGAAGTGGTCTTTCTGTAGGTCAGTGCTGTCTTTGGCAGGTCACTCTGTGTCAGGCAGAAAGGACCAGATCTCATCCTGGGCACTGACCCTTACCAGGTGAGTAGACTCGTGTCAGTGATTCACGATGTAGATGGTGAGGTGTGAGCTGCAATCATGTAAGAGGAGTGTTTTAGTTACTTTTCTCTCCTTGCTGGGACATAATACCTGACACCCAAAGTTGGGGGAAGAAAGGTTTATTAGCTCACAGTCTGCAGAGGTTTCAGTCTATAGTCCGCTGGGTCGGAGGCAGGGCGGCATGGCCTACTGGCAGCAAAATAAGTGAGGAATGCAAGGAATGTAGGCAAGCAATGCAAGCAAGCAGCCAATTAGCTTCTTCCTGTATCTTACATCCCATCCAGGCTACCTGTCTCCAGGGCGGGCAGCACTCCCACCCCCAATCCCAACACCCCCAATCTTAGTTTCACATCCTTGATCCCAGCAGAACCATGCCAAACTGATCAATGAATCAATTTAATAATCACACACTCTAGATCCAGCTATCTCTTACCATATGAGGCTTTGGGGGGACATCTAGACACAAACCATAACAAGGAGCATTCCACAAAACATCTCTGCCCTGCAAATATGAAAATAACATATTTGACCAGGAATCAACAGCACACATGTTGGAGACATTTGCTGGCCATAATAAAGACCATTTCAAAGTTGGCATATACCTCTCCTAGCTCAGGGAATAATCAATGGAAGAAGTTTGAGACATCAGACTGCATTTATTGCAGCCATGGAACAAAGCACTTGTTGTCTGAACCCATCGGGGTTCAGGTTAGGTTAGTGACTGCCCTGGGTGTGAGGGCAAGTGGTGTAAACCTAACTACAAACGTTCAGTAGCACCCATGCTAGAAGATACCAGGAGAGGTCATCTCCTGGTACCTGTGCTCAGGACTCCGTGGGTTGCAGCCTCTTGATCAATGGCTTGGGGAAACAAAGGCCAGGAGAAAGTGGATGCACTGTTTGCTAAGACTTTACCCGGCCAGGCTATAAGTGAGATCCCCCAAGGCAAATCCAGAACCAACAAAATGGAGCAGCAGACAGCCGATACTGAGAGTCTGAGCTTGTATTTTGTCGTTTAGCAATATGGGAGTCATAGATTTTCTGGGAAGATGTCCAAGCACATCCCCCGGTTACCTTCTGGCCTAGCTAAATGGGTCTCCAACAAATACAATTCCAACAAATCCCATGGCTCTGGGTTCAGAAATGTTCCAGTAAAGGAGAAACTTGTTATAAATGACACCTGTCTTCTTTACTTTCCCCAAACAAGGATTTGAGAAACACCTCTTTCGCTCATTCTTGGAGGACTTTTGTTACTAAATCATTTCTTTGATGTTTCCAAGATGTACTTCATCCTATATGCTATACTGAATGGTCATTACTTGTGTAAAGTTCTTTCTAAACGAAAAACGTGAATCAACAATGGAGACACGTACTCATATTTGCTTTGACTTCCATCATTAATATGAGAATAAAGTAGTTTAGTTTTAAAAATAAATTTGTATCATTGCCCAAATAGAAATCACTCTTAAGCAATGAGAAAACTGAAATTATTGGCACTCAACTTAGGTCAATTTTTTTTTTTTCTTTAACTTAGGTCAAATGTTGGCTATGATGTTAAACCAAAGGCAAATAATTTAACAAAGGACGAATTGCAGCCATCTTCTCAGCCTGAAAACAAAAATGAGGAAAATAAACAAACCAAAAAAATAAAAATCCTAGAACCAATTCTAGGCCATCTTGGCGAATGACTGTTTTTATAGCTGGGGATGGCTGGACTTCAGATATATTTAAACAGAGAGATATAATGGGGAAATACGTATTAATGACAATTGAGATTGCAGAATTCATTGCTAGTGAGACACTATGTAGCTTTGATTGTGAACACGATGCCCTACATGATGTGTATTTAATAGACGTGTTCTTAGGGGCATTTTATGATGAAACAAAATGAAGCCGGGTGCCTTGTTCCCTGTGCTTCAGCCTTTGTCAAACGAAGCCGGGTGCCTTGTTCCCTGTGCTTCAGCCTTTGTCAAGCGAAGCCGGGTGCCTTGTTCCCTGTGCTTCAGCCTTTGTCAAAGACAGACGGAGGCATTTCCAGGGGAACGATGTGATTAAATCCACGAGTCATGAGGTCAGCGATGGAAATTGAGCTAGGTCCCAGCAGAAAACCAAGAGGACACTGCTGATGGACGAGTTCTCAGCAAAGGTCGACACCCCAGCAGCCAGGGCTGGTTCTCGCCAATCTGCGGATTCAGAGGTAAAGGTGATCTCTAATAGCACAGTCTCCACTATGCTGAGCTGAAGGTAGGTTTAACCCAATTCATGCTTTTCAATGTATTAATAGGCACACATAATACAATTATGGGTGTGCCGCTTTCTACTTAACTTCTTACAGAAAAATGCTGCTGTTTTCACTCAAACTTTATAATCTCAGGGATAGAGTGATTGGCAATTCAGAAAAATAATCAGAAAAAAACCGTGATTATAGATATGGTAATATAGATCTGTCTTAGTCACTGTCTCCCACTGGGACAAAATAGAAGACACACACAACCTGGGGGAGGACAGGTTTATTTTTGCTCACGGTTTTTAGAGGTTTCAGTCCACAGTTGGCTGGCTCCAAGGCAGGAAGGGCATGGTAGAAGGGCCTGGGGGAGGACAACTGCTCACATTATGGGCGCCAGGAAGCAGAGAAAGAAAGAAGGAGCCAGAGAGGGAGAGACACAGTTTCAGGTCATGTTCCCCCGACCTCTTCTAACCAGACCCCTCCTCCTATCAGCAGGACATGATCCAGTCACCTTCCAAAAGCCCCAACTCTGAATACACTAGTCTTCTGAGGGATATTCTACATCAAAACCATAACGAGAAAGGTGTGAGCCTTGCCCCAAACTCCCTGAGCTGTGTGGGCATTGTTCTCCAAAGATTCTGAGTGTCCCATCCCCAGACCCAATAGCTTTCACCTCATTTTGCAAAGTCTCAACCATCCTTCAAGACTTGGGTTAGACAACTCCTTGGGCAGGAAGGGCTCTTTCAGATTCCACAGGCAGGTATTTTCAACAAGTTGCAAGAGTTACAGTGACTGCAATAAGTTTTGTACCAGGTAGGGTTCAGTAGAAGAACAGATTTGATATAAAATGTATATAAATTTTATATATAGAGAACGAGAGAGAGACAGAGACAGAGAGAGATATTTACAAGGTAGGCTTACAATGGCCACCTGAAGAGTTAGGGGTAGAAGAATAAAAAAGAAACATTGACATGCTGGAAATCTGAAAAATCTAGTCAAACATCAAAGTCCTGGAGCTCACTGCACAGCCCTCTGGAAAGTTCATATCAGAGGCCAAAGGATGTGAGCTGGAAGGCTGAAGAGTCTGAGCTGGGAGCCTGGAGATGGCATCCAAATCAACGGCAAAGACCGGAGCTCTTCTGAAGAAACAGAAGTGATACTTTCACCTCCATTCTCTGTCCCTGCCATCCAGGCTCCAAGCCTATTGCTTGGTGCCACACACTTCCAGGGTGGGTCTTCGCTCTTCAGTATATCCGTCATCCACCCACTCGGAACTGTGCTAAACCTATCAACTAAGCGTTTCTTATTCAAACTGACACCATAGTTTACTACCACAAGGTTCAAGACTGTATTCTGCTCTCATGAACCAAAGAGAAGTATTTCTTTGTACATTTATTTCATTTTACTTTTTAAATTTTATTTTAATGGTACATTTTAGATGTACATAATGATAATATTCATCATAGGGGATTTGTACCTGTACATGATATATCTTGTTGCTTCTTTTCTTCCCATTCCCCTCCCCTCCCTTCACCCCCTCCTCCCTCCTTATTTACAAGAGCTTTGTTTCCATTTTTCCATTCTCTTTCTTATATCTCTTGTCCCTCTGTTCCTTCTTCCCTCCTCCTCCCTTGTTCCCCTTCCCATTTGGACACTTTCTTCCCTTTCCCAATATCATACATTTTAGTCTTTATTTATACTTTCGTTTTCTCACACCAGAGAAATAATGCAGTATTTAATTTTGTCTGTCTGATTTATTTCACTTGAGAGTATGGTCTCACAATACATCCATTTACCTCAAAATATCTCCAGCTTATCGTTCTTTATGGCAGAGTAGTGCTCCATTGTATTAAAAAAAAAAAAAACACATTTTCTTTATCCATTCCTCAGTTGATGGGCATTTGTGCGGTTTCCAAGATTTAGCTATTACAAACTGTGCCACTATAATCATGGTTGTGCATGTATTGCTGTGGTATGATGCTTTTAAAAGTTTTGGGAAGATACCAAAAAGGGGAATAGCTGGGTCAACCAACGAGAACTTCTCGATCAACATACTCTCAGAGTTGAGAGCAGCTGAGTTATTTCCCAAGTAAGGGGGAGAAAGGAACATGGCTTTATTAAACCTAGTATGTCAGTTTCCTTGAATCAGCACCTACCGGATTCGTAAACCACGCTCCTAGGTGTGTGTGGGTGGGTCTGGGAAACGTTGCCTTGGGTACTATATAAGGCTTCTGCCTGTTTCTCTCTGATACTGTTCACCTCCTTTCCATTCCAGCCCCCTTGAACTAAGCACCTTTGCTCCGCCAAGCCTTTCTGTCATTATGTTTCTGCCTCGGGACCAGTCAGTCAGGGAGTGAAACTGTGAACCAAATAAACCCTCTCCTCCTTTAAATTGTGAGTGTTGGGTGCTCTGTTTCAGCAACAGGAAAACTGACTAATACAGAAAATGTGCCTGGGCTTTGCCCTGGCTATAGGTTTCTTTATCAGGAACTACTGCAAATGTGCTCTTGAAGCTTTTATTTTTTGTGAATTGGCTCTGACTTTTTACGCTTCTTGTAGAGGACTGTTGATATAATACTGGAACTACAGATGTCAGAATGGTTCCCGAGGGTTGTTTTTATAGGATTTCAGCTTGTCAGGGGAACGAGACATTGCAGATAACATGGGCAGAAGTTTAAAAAATAACTACAAGAGTCAAGAGTCTCTCACACACACACACACACACACACACACACACACACACTCACAAATCTTGGGTTAGTTTTGCTCTTTTTACAGTATGAATCACTTCCTTGAGTCTTGACAACACCTGAAAATGTACAGGACTCTCTCTTTTCTCAGTTTCTGTTTCCTATGGTTTGGAAATACTACATGGAAAATTCTAGAATAAACAACCAGGAGTTTTAAATTGCACACCATTTCAAGTAGCACGATGAAACCTGGAGCTACACTGCTTTGTCACAACTGGATGAGATGTACCCGTTTCCCCAGCCTGTCAAGACTGTCCACACCACCTGCCTGTTAGGCACTTAGTAGCTGGTGGAGTTATCGGCTCAACCACGGTGGTGCTCCAGTGCTGGTATCCAAGTAACTCTTTTTTTTTCTTAATAATGACTGTAACGTACAAGCATAGGGATGCTGACAATTTGGAATTGACAAAGAGAAGCCATAAATTGCTTCCTTTAGGTGAAGAAAAGAAAGGTTTTCACTTAATCAGGAAAAAAAATCTCATGTGGATTTTACTAAAATCCACGGTAAGAACAAAACAAATTTGTCTTCTCATCCCCAATGCCACCCAGTGTGAGGTAGACAGAAGCCCAGGGCCCTACAACTGGCACTGCATGGGATGAAGGGTGAACACCATCATAGACAGAACCCAGATCTTTCCCTCATCCAAGGAGAAACAGAAATATTGACGGAAAAAGATGGCATGATGTCTGGGAAGTGCTTCAAATAACTAGCCCAGTTTACAGAGAAGGGTGCAGAGAAGTCCAGTTAAAACTTGGCTGGCCTGAAATTGAGAATTGTGGAAACTCAGTATTTTTTTTTTTTTACCTTGATTTCCTTTATGTTATGTATATGCAGACTTTTTTGCTCAAAAAGTTTAGGGGAGAAAACCCTAATGTCTTACGTCTTGGTGTGTAGCTAATGACTTTCTTTATGCACTTACAGCTATTGATTATCCACTGATAATTGCTCCTTACTATGGTTATACCCATATTATTTTTTGCAGTCACATGGAGTGGACTTGGGGCTTCACATCTACTGGTCAAGAACTATAACACTGAGCTATATCCTCAGCCCTCCATACTGTCAAATTATTAGCAGACACTTGATTATTAGTGTCATTGTTCCTGTAGAAAAATCCAATGAGTTTCATCAGAAAGGCTTAACTGAAAAGTACCTCCTTTAATTACAAAGCCTTTTGATGAACCCCTGACTCCCAAGCCCTCTTAAAAAATATTGCTCATTTTCCCTGCATTTTAAGGGAAAACTATCCCCTCCCACCAGACCCCTCCCTATACCGTATGTCTTGAGCCATCTTAGAAACCACCTATTTCATTCCAAACTTTCATACAGAGGAAAACTGAGGTTCGGAAACATTTTTGCCTTACTTCAAATCATAAATCGAGTTGTAAAAATGGAAGTCAAGGGTCAAATACAGCCCTTCTCAGTTTGTTCATGCCACAAAAGGTGTTAAGTATCTCCTATATGCCTGGCAGAATGAAGAATGCATATAAAATTCTAAGCCCTTGTGCTTGCTTCGGCAGCACATATACAAAATTCTACGTCTCCACTGTAGTGGGTGATTACAGAACAAGGGTGGGGGAAAGGAACAAAATCATAAGACCTAGAAATTTTATTCCTAGGTATATACTGAAGAGAAATAAAAAAAGTTTTGTATACAGACCAAAAAAAAAAAAAAAGACTTGTATATAGATGTCCATAGCAGTATTACTGCTATTAGCCAAGAGGTAGAAACAAATCAAATGCCTCCATCATTGGTTGAATCAATAAAAAACAGATACCCAAGCCCCCAGTGGACTATTACACAGCCATAAAAAGAAGTGAAGCGGTGATGCATTACATGGTGTCTGCAGCTAAGTCACTGTATTAGTTACTTTTCTCTCGTTGCTGAGACAAAATACCCAACACCCAAAGTTCAGGGGGAAAGGTTTATTTGGCTTACGGTTTGCAGAGGTTTGAGCTCATAGTTGGCTGGCTCCAAGGCAGGGTGGCATGGCAGACAGGCAGAAAGCAGCGAGGCAAGCAAAAGGGACAGGCAAGCCTCTTTCTGTCCCTTATATCTTATGCAGGCTGCCAGGACTAAAGAGGTGCCAAACCAATCAGAGGATCGACTTAGCAATCACAAACCCTTAATCCCAGCATCACACACTCTAGATTCAGCCACCTCTGAAAAAGCCCACCTGTGACCCCATAAGGCTGTGGGGAGACATTTGGGGAGGCATAAACCATAGCAGTCACATTATGCTAAGTAAAAGACCAGAGCTGCAAAAGGTCACGCACTTTGTATATAACCCTATTTGTTGTCTACAGATTGCAGGGTTTCTTTGTAGGGTACTGAAAATGTTTTCACATCCACTGTTTTGATACTAAGAAACGGTGCATATCCTTCGTCATTCATGGCTACACTCAAAGTGAGTAAATTGTGTGATTTGTGGACTATATGTCAATTCAGCCGGCAAATATTTCCAAAGAAGAGTAAATACGTAGTTCCATAACTACTGTGCAGAGAAATTGAAGAAGAAAGGGATGTGTGCGTGCTATTGCAGATAGATTTTAGCTCCATGACTTTTCTACATTCTCTAAATTCCTAGAAATGAGCAAATCTGTTGTGCACGGCAGGATGAACTGCATCAATAATCACACAGTGTACGTTGCAAAGAAGCCACCAGAGGGGATTCCCAGTACTGTCTCCACAAAGAGTAGTAATTGTTTGAAGGATGGATGTGCTAATCACCCTGGCTTGATCTTTACACAATGTACCCACGTAACCAAACATCACATGTCCACCACAGATCTGTACAATTATTATATGGCAATTTAAAAAGAACAAAGTTTCCTTGGCTCTGGAAGCCAACTAATGCTACTCTCGGCGCTAAACACAGTCTCCCCATTCCATTAATTAAATAATACTGCTACAGGTTTAAAAAAAAAATTCCAAATGCTTCGTGTCCCCAGGAATTTTAAGGCGTGGCAAGGAAAATAATACTTATAATTAATTCCATGAAAAAATAAAATCCTACCCCAAGGACAATTGTATCCCAAGAATAATTGGGTCTCACACTATTTGAACACTCAGGGGTTCAATTTTTCAGTCACAATTCCAGAAAAAAAAAGCCATGTGATTCAATAACCAATTCCACAGTGTCTCAGCCACTTCCTGACCTTGCCAGGGTTGATGTCTAACAAAAAGCGAATGCACTTGGTATTTTTCCAAGTTCTGTTTTTGAAGAGCATTTTCAGCTTGTCAAACACTTCAGCATTACAGTTCTGCAGGCTGGTGACTCTGGAGGTAGCCAACGCCCCGTAAAAGCCCTCTGGATCCCTGGACTCGTAGCTCAGTGGCCGCAAGCCCAGCTAGTGTCCCTACCTGCAGTATCTGGTATCTTTCTCCTGGAGGTCAGAGCTGGCTGCCCTGATCTGAGGTACACTTACACTACAGTGAAAAACTACGACACATCACAATCGCCCTGGGGACCAGAAGAGCCTGAGAGAGGAGGCTGTGTATTTTAATACAGATATAATAAATTGCACCCCCAAGAACGGACACCCTTGGAAGTATTTGAAAGGCCTAACTTGGCCATGAGGTAGGAAACATAGGGTGTTGCCCGGGGGCCTCTGGTCTGACATTAACCTTGACTTTGTTTTTTTTTCTTGGCTATTTCTGTGGTTGTGTTCAGCTGTGAATTTAAAAGCCTTTCTCTCCCTGACTTGAAATGAAGCATCTTGGTTGGTGGGCAGCCGTAGGCGTCCAGGCAGGGTGATAAAGACTAGCAAATATGAAACACAGATTTGGAGGTGTCAGAAGAAAATAAATTGGGTTCACCTCGGATTTAGTTCTGCATGTGAATATCCAAGGAGTAGAATTTCCCTCGTGGCCTCCGTCCTGAGGCTGAGACGGCCTCTCTGTCATTTTTCAAATGTAAAAGTTCACACACAAACCTCGCTCCAGCTGCCGGGACTCCTGTCTTACCTTTTGTCCAATCAAAAGGAAATTAAGAGCTGAGTAGCCTTCATTGTGAAGTAGGTATTAGTCCTTCTCCTTTTACCACCAAAGTCCAGTCATATAAAATTCCTATAATCAACACTATCTAGAAAATTATTGCCATGTCTTTAATTCCTAGGACCCTGAGCTGTTTTTGAGGCAATAGTGACTTGAAAAAACTAGAGGTCACCAACGGGGAAGTATGAGATGAGAGAGCTACAGGAAGGTGGAGTGACAAAGGAGAGAAAGCCCAGAACACGTGGGTTTCAAAAGCTGAAAAGTAAAATGCAAAATTTAGCATGCTTAGAAGTGTCTAGCGGGAAGAGCTTAGATTCAGAATATCTACAACCTGAGAAAAATGGCATTTGTTTTCCTTGCAGACCATCAGCAGAGTCAGGAGGTTACACCAAATTAGGAAGAAAATACCAAAAGGAAAACAGATCGGGGTCCTGGGAATTTAAGACATGGCAATTCATTTGCTAGCTAGTGTCAATTATAGGAATTTAATATCACTGGACTTTGTTTTCTTTCTTTCTATTTTGGTAGGAAGTGCTGGGGATCGAACTCAGGGCCTGTGCTTACTAGGCAAGCACTCTCACCACTGAGCTAAATCCCCCACTTGTTTTCCTTCTTTTATATTTGTTTGTTTGTTTGTTTTGTAATATCACTGGACTTTGGTGGTAAAAGGAGAGGTAATGATACCTACTTCACAAGAACAATGGTATGTTAAATCATATAGGCAGTACTAAACTATATAGAAGACCTGCTTAACAACATGAATTCAGTGCCACGACCCGTGGAGAATATTCTAGAATGGGGGTTGGTTACCTATGTCCATGGGCCAATGTTGTCCACTATGTCTGTAAATAAAGTTTTATTAGAACAAAGCTATGCCATTAACTATATACTGTCCATGCCTGCGTTCTTAGTACAGTTGCAGAATAGAGTAGTTGAGATACATTTTTGTGTGTTTCATGGGGCGGAAGAATGTTTTGTCTGTGTTCTGTTGGTATAATGGTAAGTGACCAACTGAACTATTGACAAAAAATAGAAGATTATTTGGGTCGTGATTTGGGAGCCTGTATTAGTCAGCTGACCTGTTGCTGAGACACAATACTCCATATGCCCAATTTAAAAGAGAGGTTTAATTTGGCTCATGGTTCAAGAGAGTCAGTCCATGGCTTGCTGGCTCCAAGGCAGAAATGTCATGGCGGAAGGGTGTGGAGGAGCAAAATTGCCAAGTTCGTGGAGGCTGGGAAGCCGAGCAAGGTAACAGAATCAGAGAGGAAGGGACCAGGATCTAATCCCCAAGGTCAAGTCTTTGTGACCTCTGGACATGCCCAGGAGTGTGTTCTACCAACACCTTGAATGGCCTCCAAGCCAATCAAGTTGACACAGTCCAATTTAACTGTCACAATCTCTTGTGGCAACATAACATGGAGGAGGGATCACACGTTGAAACAGAACTGGCTTGGGTCTCACATTCTGTTCTTATAAAGTCATCCATGCCACCCATCTTCACAACTCACCTAATCCCAAGGGCTCTACCTCCAAATACCATCAACGTATGATTTGGGGGATGAAGTTTTTTTATGGTTCATACCTAGAGTGTCCCCCAAAACTCCCATGTGCTTCAAGGCAGTGTTTTTGAAGGTGGTTGAATTATGGGGGACTTGTACTCATAAGTGGAATTTTGTCTCTGAATATACAGAGTAGAAAATGAATGTGAACTGACGCAGTAGAAAAGTATAAAGTATTCCACCTGCAGTCCAGCTCTTGATGGGATCCAGGGCCTTGCATATGCTAGGCAAAAACCCTACCACTGAGCTACCACCCTGCACTGCATGGCATTATTTCCCATATTCCTGGGAAGTGCTTAGCTGGCCAGGAGTCTAAATCCTGGACTACTCCAAAGGGCAGGCTTGAGGGGCCACTTCTTCCTGATTCCGTATTCTTCTTCCTAGATTACATCAACTGTCCACTGCCGGACTCCCAGTGCCTACTGTTTTCTGGTATTTAATATTCTGACACTGAGTACATGGGTCAATCAGCTCACCATCCAGTGAGAACATCAAGGGCCAGAACACACCTCTCCTTAGGAAGGGGTCACCAGCTCAGCACCCACAGAAAAAAAACATGCACTTATTTGAACCAGTGATCCCAGGATATAGTCAAAGAATGGAAAATTCCAAAAACAACAATCAGCAGAAAATGAAATTCCAGTTTCTCCATTCCAAAAGGCATCCTCAGCAGCCGACCCCCTTCTGACCCTCTTTTAACGGCCTCAGACAACTCCGGGAAAGGCTGCCCCAAGGGCAAGGGTAGCAACGGAGTCTTTCCACGGAAGCTGTTGTTGGGGAAGGCAGTTGGAGGGGGAGCTGACCCGGGGGGGGGGCGTAGGCTCTGAAAGCTGGGAAATGTACTCCTCTAAAAGAAGGTGCAATTGTCAGCTAAGGAGAAAGGGGACACAGGGCTGTACCAGGCCACTGAATGCTAAGTATAAAGGATGGAGGAATAACACACGTCCTTGGTGCTAAATCCTGGCTGGGGGGACTCCAGAGGGAAAGGGTCTCCTGACGGGGTTTTTGTTTCTTTGTGCTACTGATGGTAATGATGATGGTTGCTGCTCTTGTACATACATTTGAACATGCAATGCTGTGAATGTGGCTGTTGACCTTCTCCGCTGTGTTTTGCCACCAGGGATGTGGGACTTGGATTTTGGTACTGTCTCAAATTCCCTGAGCCTCCCGCCTGTACGAATTTGTTTCATTGGTCCACAGTTTGCCAGTCTTCTCGACGCTAAGGAAAATCTAAGGTTGGCATGTTGGCCATGGCTCTTTGGCTGACTGCTCACAACCGTAACCACCGGCATTTGAGTCTTGCCTTTTCTTTTGGGAGGCTGCAGTAGGAGGATCACAAGTTTGAGCCCATCCTGGAAAACTTAGCAACTTAGCAAGACCCTACTCCCAAAAAACTTTTAAAAACTGCTAAGGGTGTAGCCGGCCCAGTGCAAAGGCCTTCATTCAATCCCTCGTACCACAAAAAGCAAGGAAGCGTTCTTGCCAACCCCATAATTAAGCGTGTGTCTGTGATCAGTAAGATTAGCCATTTGCATAATTCCCTAAGCCCATAATTTTCTCCATTTATTACTTTTAGAAATATTATTTAAAATTGAAAAAAGTGACAGAATACCTCAGTCCATTGTGTGCTGCTATAACAGAATAATAGGAACTGGATAATGTATAAAGAAAAGAGGTTTATTTCTTGCAGCTTTGGAGGCTGGTAAGTCCAAAGTCAAGGGGCCTAAATCTGGTGAAAGCCTTATTGCTGTGACATCCATGCTGGAAGAAAAAATGACATGAACTCTGTGTGCATCCATGAGAGATAAAAAGAGAGAGAGAGAGAGAAACAGAGAGAGAGACAGAGAGAGAGACAGAGAGACAGAGGGATCAGACTTTCAGCCCCAGTCTCTTTTACAGGTGGCATCAATCTATGCAGGAAGCCCTAGTCCTCACACCCTAATCACCTCTCAAAGCTTGGGCTTTTTAACCTAGTTACAATGGAGAGTCGTACATTTGTTGGGACCGTATTCAAACCACAGCAGTGACAGAGTGCAAACATTCAGCTTGTGCCATCTTCTGTGAAGGGGGAAATTTGAGACTGCAGGAACTATAGGAGGACATCGATGTGAAAGATAAACAAACATCCATCACCCCGAAACATGAAGCCTCCACGTGGCCCACGTTTATACCTAAATGTCATATTTATGCTAATGATATGCATTATATTTTATTTTTACTTGGAAGTAAAATTGACATTTGGGCAGCTGCTAATGTGTCCATGAGCTCCAGGGTTATGCTTTTGATTTCCAAGGACCTAATGCGCTGCTCTTCTTCGGTGATGTTTGAGTTCAAAAGAGAACTCTATTTCAGGCGCGGGACATGTTTATCCAATTGAGAATTTTCAGGGTGCTTTTCCATTGTTTGACCTCAGGCAGAATTAGCCCAAGGCTGCGGGGTGCAGCAGAAACACCACCAAACGAAAACTCATGGAAATTCACTCAGAATGTATCTGTCTCCCAGCGTCTTGGCCTCGTCCCTCAATCCATAAAATAAGGGAACCGCCGTCCAGCCTGGAGTTTCTAAGACGATTTCCTTCCCCCATATTTCCTAGAGCTGCTGACTTACAAGAAGAGTGAAAGGAAAATATGAAATAGGTCAACAAAATGAAGTGAGGTACAACAAAAACTGAGTTTATTTTCAAATAGTATCTCTGGGTTTTGAGACATACTGAAGTAGAAAATTAAGAAAGGATCACTATGTACATCTAAAATGTACCATTAAAAAAAATTAAAAAAAAAAAAGAAAGGATCCCATGAAAAGTGACCCAAACAGAGTGCAGAGTCTTTCCTGGAACCTGAGAAATCTACTGTCATTATATCCCATACCACATTTTCAATATTTGGACAGAGTTAATCTCAGGTAAATTCGATACAGGTTGAGTGTCCCTTATCCAAAGTGTTACAAATCTGTGTGGAACGAACTGTGTCTCGGGTTTGTTTTTTTTGTTTTGTTTTTTTTCAGATTTTGGAATATTTGCACAAACACAAAGAGATAGCTTTTGGATGAGTCTGGAGTTTAAACACAAAATCTATTTATGTTCCATATGCACCTTATACACAGAGCCTGAAGGTAATTTCATGCAATTTAAAAGATAATTTTGCTTATGAAATGAAATTGTATAGTGTGAAGTTTTCCACTTGTAGTAGCTGTCAGTACTCAAAATGTTTCAGATTTTGGAGTACATCGAATTTCATGTTTTCAGAGTATGGATTAGGGATTTTTAGATTAGGATGCTATACATGGATTTGACTGCAGCTCCTTTTGAATATAGAAAAACAACAGTCATATGGATGATCGTAATCATCCTAATATCCTTAATCTTGTGTAGACTCATAAATGTGATCAAATAAATGTTGCTCCTTCCACTGCAAGGACAATTATATTTTTGGTATGAAACGAGCAGATTTTAAGACTGTTTCTCTAATTGAGTCAATTCACTTTAGCACGACCAACTGATGTGAGATGAATCCACACTTTAGCAGGGATCTGGATCTCAAGGAAGAACATTGAAAAGGTATAAGAAATCCGTATGAAATTGCAGGGCTTTAAAATGGAGATGTTAGAATTTTTTAGACTTCATACTTTTAACTTCTATCAAATCCACTGAAAATAAATACATAAAAATAGTATTTCTTAAGGATAAACTCAGTTATAGATATCTGCTCTGTCCTAAGAAATGCCAAGGACAACAGTGAAGAGGAGAAAAAAATGAAAGTAGAATTCCATCTTTGAGAAGGTGAAGAGGCACATGATCGTGGAGTCACAAAGAAAGAAAGTTTCTAGGAAATATGGACTGTGAGAAGGTGAGTCTGGGAAGAAGGGAAACGCTCCTCAAATGTGCTCACAGCCGGCAGCAAAGCCCCAGAGGACAAGCTTGCGTGGGAAGGCCAGGCCAGGAGGCAGCAGAGACTCGGGAGAGCAGTGTTGGTGGTAGAGTTGTTGAGACACGGCATGTTCACACAATGCACGCTACAGACACAATTCAAGTATTTCACGACATCCATGTGTTGTACAGTAAGTAGTTTAAATTCTAGTTGTTCTATCATCAAAATAATGGAAAGAAACAACAATTAATTCTTCTCCATCAAGAGAGAACATCCCTTGGGTTTTTATTTTAGTTCCTCTTCTTAGTTTTGGGAATGAGCTGCAGAGATATAACTGTGAAATTAAATTTAAAAGAACATTAAAATCCTCTAGACCATGGGGAGGTTATAAAGAAACCCAGTTGTGGAAGAAAGATTTCCTAGGCTGAATCAAGGTGGTTCTCAAACTCGCATACAAGCTTACAAATCTATGTGGACTAATGTTCTTGGGTGATGTGGAGAACGGCAGAAATTTCCATCCAGAAAACGGAAAACGAAGGAGTGTTCTGATTTTCCAAGGACCAGAAGAGAAGATGAATGGCACAAGTGTGTGAGGAAGAATGATGGGGCATTAGTGAGTCAGAGGCTATACGGAGCTTAGGCAGAGGGAGCTAACAACAGGGCCCGGGCTTAGGCAGAGGGAGCTGACAACAGGGCCTGGGCTTGGGTGACTAGAAGTCACTTCCCAGGCGGACAAAGCAATTTACCCTTGAAGGAACAGGAGCTTAGTGCCTTCCACGAGGACAATTTGGAAATGGGTTATTTTAAAGGCTGGTTGGTGAGCAAGTAAATAAGTAAGTGGACGACCCTGTGAATCCATATGGGCTCATTATGCAAACATCATTCTGGACTCAGATCACTGGCCTGGGACTGATGCATGCGAGAAATGTAGGCAGTATCTCCAGTAGAACCCCAAAACCGACAAAATGTTTCCACATCATCTTGTGGATCAGCTGATTGTACAATTAGGATCAGCTTACAATGACTGCACCAAGACTCAGGGATGGGTGACAACCTGGAGGTGTGATTTCTGTACTTTCTGCCCATCTCATTGGTGCTCTCCTGCCGATCCCATTAATTAATGAGTTGGATGACAAGGATGGTCAGGGCTACAAAATTAGGAAGCCAATATGACGCGTTAGTACATTGTATGGCATGACTGAAATCAAAAGAAACTGGAAAGAGAAAAGAGGAGGAGGGGTGGGAGAAGAGAACAGGAAAAGGGTTTCAAAGGAGACTCTTTGGGCTAAATCAAGGAATTGGTTCTCACAAGATGGGGACTGACAGCCCCAAAATACTATTCTGTGGTCAAGGGCATCGGCCACACAATGTCCAAGAAGGGGAGACAGGGATCAAGAGCTGTGTAATTAAAAAAGAAGCAAATGTTTTAATTGACTGTCAGGGCAATAGAAATCTTCAGTACAATCACTCTAAACCAAAATAAAACATTAACAAAAGCCAAAAAATAAAATCTCAAAGTGCAGAAATGTCACCTCCCATCAAACAATTGGTATATGAATGCAGCCATGAGCAGAAATAAAAGTAACCTTTGTTTGGAGCTCACTTTGGGTGAACGTACTCATTAGAATAATAAGGAGAGCCTGCTGATGACTTTAAAATATCCTTTGGTATTTAATGATGCAAATTCACAGGAACGAATTTTGATTAAATATGTAACTTTGCATTGAGAAAATCAACTTCCACAGTCAGAGTGGCATTAGAGGCTGACAACCAGCTGTCGCTCACAGAGTTGTGGGGTCCTGCCCTGCGCCTGTTGTGGTTCCAATGAGGCATCAGTGTGTCCCCCAAAGGGTCGTGTCGGGGACCTGGGTCCTCAGACTGGTGATGCTGGGAGATGGCACTCAACTTTTAATAGGTTGCGGCCAGCGGAAGTTCCCTAGATCATTGAAAGCCATCTCCCCAGAAGAGACTAAAGTGGTTCTCAGGAGACCCCTTGTTCATCCCCACAAATGCATTAGTATAAAATCCTGAGCCTGGTATCGCCCTGTCTCCCTCTGTGGATTTCTGTTCAGGATGTCATCTTTTCGTCACACGAGGAATCCAACCATTGCCATGATGGAAAGCAACTAAGTGGGAAGAGGCACTTCCAGGATACGTGGTTTGGATGGGCAGCCTCCATCACTGTGACCTAAATAAACTTTTTGTTACAAAGTTGGGCTGACCCAGGTAGTTTTTATAGAAATTGTATACACCTTGAGACCATAGCGTTAGGTGAAATAAATGAGACACGCAAGCCTTAACAGTTAACACACAAGCTTACGGTTACTCTTATATGAGAAACCCAAATTATAAATGGAGACCAAAAGAAAACATAGATAATAGGAAGTAGAGAGCTAGATCTTTTACAAATGGCAAAGGATCAAGAGATAGAGGGAGGGGACAGAGCGGGGAGGGAAAGGGGGTGAAAAAAGAATTAAGGTGTGTTATGCACATGTACCAACTCCACACAAGGAATATGAACATTATGTACCGCAAGCATGTACCAAAAATAAAAATAAAATACAAAAGTTGGGGAAGAATATATAATAAAGCATGTTATATGCATGTACGAGGTTTGATCAGAACTACAGTGAATGTTTAAACTTTAGAAAATTATTACAATCAAGGACACATTACCATTAATCCCCAGGAAAATCCTCTCCCTTGCTTTGAACACACTTATTCCTTCGTTCTTGCCACTTTCTGAAGGAGTTCTGGAGTCTTCTTTCCCGAGTGTCTTTAGGTGTGCTTTGTGGCTGCCTCAGTGTCCTGAACTAATTTAAACTATTTCCATTCCATGGTCGTTTGACTTTGCAAAAGAGCTAGAAGTCACATGGTGCCAGATCTGACAGACAAGGTGGGTGAGGACACAGCGTCATGTTTTTGTGAGCCTGCCTTTCCACAGGATGACACTCGACAGCAGCATGTGCTGTATTTTTTTTATCACAACTTGTAACGATATTGGGAAAGACTTCCACAACTGCTCTAGAAAGTGGCGAGAAAGAATGGATAAATGCGTTCGAAGAGGGGGTGAACTTTGAGTGGTATTAATGGGACTGTCTCTTTCACTGTAATACATTTTGAGAATTCAAATATTCAGTGTATATTTTGATCACACCTTGTAGGACAATGTCATAATGAAATCCATTATTTTGTACAGGTAATATGTGTTAATAATTATGATAAAAAAAGAAAGATGAGCTAAAACTGCTCGATAATACATTTTCAGAGAAAGGTGACTATGGAGGTGAGGAATGAAAGGGAGATGCATAGTGGGGAAAAAAGAGGAAAGAGATCAGGAGGGGAAAGGAAGAGAAATGCAGGACACGAAGAAGATGCATATTTCCCTTTCTTGATATCTCATACACCTGGTGACTTTTCTATGTTTCCGTGCAGACTTCTGGGTTCAGTTAGTGATAAGCAGCATCCTATAGCCATCATGGCTTGATCTCGGGCAACCTCCCCAGCACATGCTATGCTTTCCAGTGGCACTACTTAAGACAACAATAACTACACAACTATGTGAGTACCTTCTCCTGCCCTCTAGACCCTAAGGGACAGCAAGGACCTGTTGGTCTATTTCATCCCTGTAAGCTCAATACATAGCAAACAGCTATAGAAAAGCAGATCAAAACACCCTAGCAACATATTTGTTTAGAATTGAGAACACTGCTGAGCAGCTCAACATCTTTTTCAGATAGTAGAAAATTTTAAATAGAAAATGTAAGAAGAAGTATATTTTAAGTTAATAACAGAACATTATAACCTGTAAAAGAAAAACATTCTTTTAACAAAATGTTTTGCATAGAACATTAGTATATATAGATCATTGATTTGATTATAGAGCAGGCTATCAATAAATTTTACCAGGGTGCTATTATATGTCATGTTTCCTCCCCATGATTTCTTATTAGAAATCAAGACAAAGGCATAAATAGAAAGTCTCAGGGAAAGATTTTAAAATATATATTTTAAAAACTCGTGTATAAGAGATATTATGTTAAAAAAAAGAGATACTATTCAAAAGAGAGGAGAACTAGATAGGGAAAAGGGGGCTAAAGAAGAAGGTTAAAAGAAAAGTAAGATGAAAGGGAAAAAATGGAAAAGTGTAAATAAACTTGTTGCAAATAGAGAGGGGTGGGTGAATGGAAGGGAGGGGAGGGGAAGAGGGGGGAAAGCCAAGATACATCATGTACAGGTACAAAGTAACCATGTTGATTATGATCATTATGTATATAATGTACCAATACGTGTTCTTGGTAAAAATAAAAAAAATTAAAAATTCGTGTGTCAAAAACCATAAGAGAAACCGAAAATGTAAACAATATAACAGTGTATACTTTAATGAAAGGGGGTTAGCAATACAATACCTAGGTAGAAATGTAAAGCCTTAATATTTACTCTAGAAAGAAATTGATAAATTAAGAATCCAGTACAGGGGACAGAAAAAGAGTAACAAGTTGAACCTTTGAAAAGTAGAAAGAATGAGGTACTAAGAATGAAAAGTCTCCAGCATGAGTGAAGAGAAAAGAGGGACCAATGGAAAAAGGGACAGAGGAAGCGAAAGAAAAAGTTGTGGTGAAGGTGGCGGTAGACATAGACATTATTAGATATCAAAAGCAGCATCCATCATGCAGCGATAATAAAATGAGACCACGAGGGGTTGGAGATTTAGCTCAGTGGTAGATGCTTTCCTAGTAAGCACAAGACCCTGAGTTCGATCCCCAGCACTCCACACCCCCCCCAAAAAAAAGACAGCATGGAAAACTCTACAGCAATAAATTTTAAAACATAAATGTTCAAATGTTTAAATCCTAGACAAATATAACTGATGGATAAACAAACAAACAAAAAGCAGTGAGTCAGCACTTTGAAAATCTTTCTACACAGAAAGGATTAGGCCCAGATATTTTAATACATTGATTCACACAATCAATACGTAAAAGAAAATGAAATGGATACAGTTCCAGAGACAATAGACACAAGAAACGTACTCTCAATTATTTTATAGGACAAGCTGTTAATAATCATATGAACCAAGAGAAACATATTTTATTAAATATAGGAATAAATATCTTAAGATATCAGCAAAACAATCAAGCACTATATCAGGTATAACAACCTCATCATAAACTGTCTCAGTTTATCCTAGAAATATAAACATGAATGAACGTTACAAGGCTCAATCCATTAATCACCAAAGAAAAAATCCTGTGTGATCCATTAATGCTTTTATGTTTTTTGATATGTCACTATTCCTTACTCTTTTTAAAGGTCCTTAATTAACAATAGAAAGCAACTTTGCTGCTGTGAGAAATAACATCTACTTTTAGAAACTTAGGGGAAACAAGATATTTAATGATGAAAAGGCAAAACTATTTCTGCTTAGGACCAGGCATGAAAAGGTTAAAATGTTACTATTCTTGCTTAAACTTAGTTAATAAAAGCATTAAAAAGCTTTCTCTCACCACCTCCTATCTACTTCAAATTGGATGGAATAACAGCCAGTTCACTGAAAGAACCAGTATAAAGAACCAGTATATTCTATTCAGAACTAGTATAAAGTTACACTGTTTAAATAAACATGTGGAAGTGGGTTATGGCAGACACACTGGTTAACTGAAAAGATTTTTAAATATTAAGATAAAGACAGACACAATGATGAACAAAAGCATCAAGAGCTCAGAAACAGTCAGACTTTCCTGTGTAACAGAATAAGCTTTTTTGATGTGTCAGAGAATATGGAAGAAGTGATTATATACACGGCAAAGTGGAATTGTAACTCCACCTCACACATCCCATCAAACCTTAAATCCAAATGGTTAAAACATTTAAATGCTAAAGCAAAGTCAACATACTTGACAAGATAATTTAAAAGACTGTCTGGTATCCCTCTGCTAGGAAATGATTTGTTAAACTGAATGGAAAAGATCACAAGACATAAAGAAAAAGGAAAACAAACTTGATTATATTCAACATATTTCTATTTGTCAAAAATATCAAAGAAAGGGAAAAAATAAGCCACCAATAAAAGATGCTATTTGCAATATATAATTCACAAAGGTTAAGTATGTAGAATACATAAGTCCAACAAATCAATATAAAAGGGATAAACCATACCAGAAAAAGTTAAGAAAATACTTGAACCATGATTTTACAGAAGAGGAATTAAAATCATATGAAAAGATGATTCATCACATTTGTCATGAGCAAAAGAAAATATGCAGTTTTGTACCCATTAGGTTAGCAAAAACTTGCAAATCCAGAGGTACAAAGGTATTGATGTCAACTGCCAAGCTGAGTATGAAGAAAAATTGCATATGGTGGGTTTCTTAGGAAATGATGAGTTTATTGGAGGACTCCAAAACCTACTTCAATATTGTCAAGGTTCTATCCTACTTTAGGAATATAAAAACTAGGTCATCTCTGGGATTAGGGAGGAGCTTTCTGTGACTATGCCTTTAACCATGCTGTCAGCAACCTTACGCCTTGGAGGGAAGAATGGGTTACTAATGTTTCCTAGCATACAGAATGGCTTCAAGGGGTTCTTACAATGCTTTCAATGCTCCTGGGAAGACATGGAGGAACTCTGCTTGACTGACTCTAAAAAAGTTAAATTGCACTGGAGCCTACATTCTGACCCCTACATTGGGAGAGAGAAAGCAGAGCCAAGAGGAGTTGCAATCTTGGTATCAACCTATGTTTCCTCCACCAAGTGAAAGCCCACCAAAGAGAGTGCTGGGTGGAATTGCTTTGGAGTCCTGGACTTTTTGGGAGCTGGACAGAACGACATGTGTCCATCTAAAAATACAGATTGCCTTTCTTATCTCTAGTCAAGGAACTTATTTAAAAACCATTAAAGAGCCCAGAAAACTGGTCATGGGCAAAAGAACCAAATCTATCCTTCTGCATCCCATCTGGGGACTATTTTGGCACTTATTCATGTCAGTTTTGGAGTTTTGACTATTATACATTTTAACTTAAGATCTTGAAGATAGAGACCACAATTTTATTTATTTATTTTAATTTTTATTTATTTATTTATTTATTTATTTATTTATTTATTTATTTATTTATTTATTTTTGTGCCTGGGTTTGAACTCAGAGCCTTGTGTTTGCGAGGCACGCACTCTAACCACTAAGCTAAATCCCCAGCTCCGAGAGCATCCTTTAATGATGAAGAGAGACACAAACTGGAAATAAAGATTTTATTATTTACATGCCTTGGGGGTACATAGTATTCATGTTGGGGGGAGAGAGAGGGAGAGAGAGAGAGAGAGGAAGGAGGAGGAGGAAGAAGAGGAGGAGAAAAAGACAGAGAGAGAAGGTCCTAGGAAGATGAAGAGGAGGAAGAGAGGAAGAACAAGAGGAGGAGGAAGATGAAAACGAAAAAGAAGGAGAAGAGGAAGGACAAGGAGAGGGAGATGGAGAGGGAGAGCGGAAAGAGGAAGAGGAGGAGGAGGAGGAGGAGGAGGAAAAGGAGTAAGAAGAAGAGGAAGAAGAAGGAGAGAAGGAGGGAAAGGGAGACACCCCCACTAGCTAACACCCTTGTTGACTCCAACATTATCCAAACAGGTTTTCTTGAGGAGTTTTAACTGGTGGCTTTAAAGCAAGCAAGCACAAGTTCCAAGCACTGAGAAGCGGCCATGGGGTCACATAAGCACAGTGTCTATCAGGTATGGGGTCAATGAGGCCAGTCAATCTATAGGCTGCACTTGGCTGTCAACGTGGAAGACAGAATGTCATCAGCAGGAAGTTGTGTATGGAAGTAATATGTACGATCACTGAAATCTAGAATGTCCCCTGCAAAAAACTCGTGTGTCTGGCTCAGGAGCGGTGCTTAGATCATGTGGGCTGTAACTTCCTCAGTGGGCTAATCCAATGATGAGGTCATAATTTGCAGACATTATTGGGAAACAGGAGGTGGAGCTAAGTGGGAGGAAGTTAAAGCACTGAGGATGTGTCCTCGGGGAGAAGAGCTGCTCACATCATGGCAGACAGGACGCAGAGAAAGAAGGGAGGAGCCGTATCCAAGAATACGCCCTTCCAGGTCACACCCTAGTGAGCAACATCTTCTAACCGGGCCCAGGTCCTAACAGCGGAGTCAGCTACGAACTCATCAGTGGTTCAATTCACAGATGAGTATAGCGCGTCCATGGTCAAATCATCTTCCCAAAGCCCCAGCTTTGAATAGGACACTTTGGGGACATTTTGTATCTAAACCACAAGAATAGCCGAGTGAGCTGTTAGGAGATGGACATAGTTGGAGGAAATGGGTCACTGGGGATGTGCCTCTGGAGGGTACATCTTTTCTCTGGCTCCTGGCTATCCTGAACTGGGCAGATTCCCTCTAGCACACCCTTCTGCCGTGATGCTTCCTCCTCCGAGCCAGCTAGCCATGGACAGAAACATCCAAAACAATGAACGAAAATAAATCCTTGCTCCTTTGGGATGCCATTCTCAGGTATTTGGTCACAGTGATGAAAAACTGGCCAACATGGAAGATGCTTTATTTTTTCAATGTGATATGTCTCTCCAAGTCTTTAAAGAAGATGGAAGTGAAGCCAGTATGTTATTTCCACAGAGGGTACAACTATAAAAGAAAGCCAAAGAATGATGCAAACAAATTTTGGGAGATTCTGTATTGCTCTTCTCAATTCTTCAATCATCTTTTGCAGGTATAATATGTAACTTTGCAAGTAGTCAGTATATAGTGAAAAAGAACAGTGAGTGGGCATATAGCTCAGTGTAGAGTGCTTGCCTAACATGTGCAAGGGTCTAGGTCTGATCCACAACACAGGAGAGAGATAGAGAGGGAAAGAGATAGAGAAAGATAAAGAGAAGGAGGGAGAGGGAGAGAAAGAGAGGGAGATGGACAGGGACAGGTGGAGGGGGAGGGGGAGAGAGAGAGAGAGAGAGAGAGTACATCATTGGAAGACAAGGTGGGTTATTTGTTAGGCTAAAAAAAGTTTTTAATTGTTCATTTCTGTCCTTAATTCCCCTATCTGAATTATGCTTTTTATGCCATTAGCAGCTCATGTCCCTGGATACTTTTAAGGTTTTAAAAAGCAACGGAAAGGATTTTCTTTCCTCTCTCTCCACGGTATTCTTTTCTATGTCTCTGCCCCAGGCAGTGTGCATGTACCCACAGAGTTTCCTGAAAGGGGAACAGGGGTGGGGATGGGCAAAAGCAGATTCATGGCGAGGCTGAAAACTTCAATAAGATTTCAAAAATATCCACGATGTTAACAGTGACTACCTCTGGAAGGTCAAATTATTGGTGATTTGTGTTTTTTGTATGATGTCCTATGGATTCCAAGCTTTTAGTAATAAGAATAAACTATGCTATTGAAAACACACACACACACACACACACACACACACACACACACACACAAAGAAAAAAAACACACACAGATATTATTTTCTTTTTACATCTCTCAGGTGGATTTAGAATGCCCAGAGTGCAGGAAGTAACTGCATATTTTGGGTCTTATCCCTGTGTACAATGCCTGAAAGAGACCCTATAAATAGTTGTTGAGTTCAGCAGAATGAACCAACCTTAAATCTTGCTCTCCTGCTCATTTACAAGTGCAAAAGTATAATGATGCATAATCCATCTGTATGTCTGTGTATTGTGTGGTTCCCAATCTAAGAAGAAGGATTTTTAGAGCCAGTGAACAAAGTTCTACAAGCAAATGACAATTTTGAGGACCAAGATCACTTAAAGAATTCCTGCTTGTTCTTCTCCTACAGACTTGGATATGCTCATTATTTGATGTAAGAAAGACCTACTTTTTGTTTAATAAAAGCTTATACATCAGACCGTAAGGATGTCAGAAGAAGCCTATAGTATAAAAAAGTGCACTAGGAATACGGTAAATGTTGAAGTAAAAAAAAAAAAATTACAGTAAAAGACACATTGTCATTAGTTCCCTTCAAAATATTCCGTCTCCGACCAAATTACCCCACCATTCTTGCCATTTGCGGAAGCAGTTCTGCAAGCCCTCTTTCGATAGCATCTTTAGCTGTACTGTCGTGGCTGCTTCAATCTCCCAAATGGAACCAAAACCTTGAGTTTTCACGGACATTTTGACTTTGGAGAAGAGTCAGAAGTCAAATGGCACCAGATCTGGTGAATAAGGTGGATGATGACACACGGTCGTGTTTTATGAGCTGCCTTTTCATTGGCTAACATTTACTCTATTTTTGACCATACCCTGTAAAAAAACACTTAAGAATAGTGGGATAAGTGTGTTTGAAGTAAGGGGAGTATTCTGAAGGAGATATGGTAATGTATCTTTTACCGTGACACATTTCTTTTAATTTCATCATTTACCTTGTATTTCAATCATACCTCATAGATATTACATGTGAGACTTTCCCACTTAATGGGTGAGGAAGATGTAAAAAGGGTAAGTGATTTGCCCATGATGACATAACTGATGGGGTATATTTCCTTTTAGCCGTTTCAACACTGTCTGAAGAAATAGGTATAGATTGAAAATGCTTTACCTGAAATGCTTGGAATCAGAATTGCTTCGGATTTTGAATTTTTTTTTCGGATTTGGGGTATCTGCACAGTCATCATAAGAAGTCTTGGACAGGACCAAAGTCATAATATGAAATTGTTTTCTGTTTTATATACACCTGAAACACATAGCTGGAAGGAGATGTCAAGCAATATTTTTATAGTGTGCATGGTTTGAGTGAGACCTGTCATGTGTGACCACATGTGGCACTTCCTACTTGGGGCAACATGTCAGTGCTTAAAAAGTGTTGGACTTTGGAAGCTTTTGGACTTTGAGTTCTTGGATTAGGTATGCTCAACCTATGGTTGGTATAAACAGATATAAAATAAGTAGATATTAGTATGTATAACAACAATTCCTGCAGTCACACAAGACGACATACTGACAGTTTCCTGAGATCAGGGTGCAGATATCTTGGGGAAACCATTATTCTGTCTGTGTTAGCTCTCTGGCCATCATCTCCTTCTGCAGCAATGTCCCTCTTCTGTGCAGCACAGCATGCTGGGGATTCCTTCATCATGAACCTCTCATCACAGTTATTGTGATTGCTGGTTTACCTTTCTCCCTCTTCAGGTTAAAAATTTTGAGACAAACTCCTGTTTTGGTATACTCGCAGAATGAAGGACTACAAAAACTAGTAATGAAAGGTTCTGTGCTTTTTCTCGTGTTGACACTTGCATTTTTCTGGGGGTTGAAGTTGGGTTCAATAAACTACTGTGAAGAGCTCATGGAAAAATTTTTATTTTCAAGCAGCAGAGTTGGAGACCCCGTAGGGACAAAGTCATTACAAGCAAGATGTGCAGCATCTTTCCCCTATGAGGTTTTATGACTTTTATTAGGTACTTTAGTTGGAATATCTATTGATGTTGGCCTCAGGGAGCCTAGTTAGGGCATAGTAGGGGTAACTGGTTGGCCAAGAGGCATACTGGTTTATCTTTGCTGTGCTGCTAATTATTAATGCTGCCCCTTTTCGATCTCTGCAGCTTCTGTTTTGGTGATAAATTAGAGTCATCCTAATATCAACACTTTCAACATCAAATACGTACATCCGTTTGCCGGCGGGGAGGGAGGAGACCAGTGACAAATTTGTACCCAACACTAACTACACGTATTATCGCCATACTGCGGTGTCCGAACAATCACCATCATTTCCGAAAAGGTTAAGAAGGAGAAAAAATTTCCTATTTTCCCTTAAGAGGTGACAAGCATGTTAGCCACCTCAGGATTTCCATACACATACATACTTTGTGCTTGACATACAGGTCACTTCTCTCTTACACTCTTATTTGCTAAAGACTGCCATGAAGGAACTCAATTCTGCTGACAAATGGTCCCAGACCTCTTTTGCCTCCTGCAAAGTGTAGAAGATGTTAGCTTTGGCCAGGATCCAGGTGGACAGACAGTAAGGAATAGAAAGACAGAACTGAAAGGAAAATTGCCTCATCCTCTTAGGAAAAGACAGGGTGGAAAGCAGCCAGTTGAGGAGCTCAGAAAGAAAGCTTGTCCGCCAATGATTCAAATTAGCAACTAATATCTCATCTGGTAGTTCAGACCAGACCATGCAATGCACAGGAATAAAAAGCCGCTCAGCTGAAGGAATGTGTGCAGATACAAGCTTGGGCATGGAGGATTGTTACAGAATATGTTTCTTGGCTCAATTTGCAAATGGACAAATTGCATCTTTAAATACCAGAAAGCAAATAGGGGAGATGTGTAAGAAATTCATGGCTGTCTAATTTGGAGAATCGATCCAATTTTCTTTAAAATGAAAAATGAAAGCAAACTCAGAAAACTGCAATTGTTCTAAAAAACTCTTACTCAAATGCTGACAGATCCAACAATGTGTATTGGGTAAGATCCAGATCTATGGAGTGGGAACTAGGCTGAGCTAAGGTCACTTCTAGCTTATTTCTGAGCAATTCGGGGGATTGTGAACAATAACTGGTATGAAATGGCTTATCCATTGGCAAAACTTATCTCATTTTCCACAATGGTCTATACAATTTATGCAACCTACCACAGCATACAGATCGTGCATAAATGTTTCCCTTTTATTCCCTTGAAAAGACCACATACTGACATCCACTCTGAGCCCAGAGCTATTCTTCCCATTAAACAGCAACCTAATAATATTTGACATATAGCGATTTTATATGAGAGGATACGTACATCTTCTGCCTAAGTCAAAAAGAGAATGATTGCTAGTCATGCTACTTAAAGATTAGAGCACGAAAGAAGTATTAAAGGGTCAGGAGGCTCTTTCTTTAGTAAGGCACTTATCTCCATTTATTCAAAGAACCTTGTGCGAGTGAGTTTGAGGTTCTTCTGTAAAATTTAAATTGCTAAATGGAGGACCATCTGCGGCTCCATGCTGGAAGAATGCAAAATCTCATAAGCATTGAAGGGGATTCCCATATCTTCCTGAAGTTCTGGGAGAAAAGAAACAAGGAGAAGAGCTGTGGGGTTACTCAGGTCGAATACTCATTATGGATAAGTCACTGTGCTAGACAGAAAAAAGAGGAGAACGTGCCTTGAATGGCGTTGGAGCACAGTGTTGCGGAGGACTGTAGGGTAACTCGTTGTGACCCACCTGGTGAGGAACAAGTAAGGATGCAAGAGCTGACAGTCAAGGATTTTGGAGGCCAAGATAAACAGTGGGAGTCATTCAGCGAGTCCGCAGCTCCATTCTGCTTCTGTATTTTTGGAAAAGTACAAGTTTGAACAGCATGTTCTAGAATTTGTAGGCTTTTAAAAGGAAGGACATTGAAAGAATCAGGTTGTGAATGAGCAGGGCTACAGAACTGAGGTAGGTAGGGGCATTCTTTCTTTAAGTGTGGCAAACTATCCATATCAAAATTTAACATCATAAGCCAGGCACAATGGCACACACCTTCCATCCCAGTAATCAGGGAGTCTGAGGCAGAAGGACAGCAAGTTTGAGCCCAGTCTGGGCAACTTTGCAATGTATGGAGACTCTGTCTCAAAGTAAAAGTTTTAAAAAAAGGGCAGAGTGGGGATGTCGCTCAGTGCAAAGGCCCAGCATTCAGTCAATATCCAGTACCACATAGAGGAAAACATTAAAAAAGACTACTATGGAATGAAAGACATTAATGTTAACCGAAATGAGCCACGCACAGAGACAAAGACCATACAATCTCACTCAGATGTGGAATCTAGAAGAGCTGATGTCATGGAAGATGGGAGTGGAATGGTGGCTACCAGAAATTGGAGGGAGTAGGGGGGAAAGAGGGATGGGGAGAGGTAGGTCGGTGGATACTGAGTTACAGTTAGATGGGAGAAAAAAGTGCCGGATTCCTGTTGAATGCTTCAGTAGGTAACGACAGTGTAATATATATTTCAAAGAGCTAGAACGAAGGATATTGAATGCTTCCACCACAAAGAAATGATAAATGTTGGAGGAGATAGTTATGCTTGCCCTGATTTGAATACTGCCCATTATATACATGTATTGAAACATCACATGGTCCCCCATGAGTAAGTGCAGTTTTTAGGTTAGATTATAAAAAAGAAAGACAATTTCCATCATGACTACTTTAAGCATATGTCTCAAGAAGATTAAGAACATTCACACTGTGGTACAACCATCATCACCAATGTCCATGTTCAGGGAAATATTTCATCATGTGATGAGTACATTCTATACCCATCAAACAGTATCTCCTTAGCTCCCTGCCGTCCATCCCTTGGAAGCACCACTGTATTATCTGTCTCTACGATGCTGATCATTCCAGGCTTTTCAGATAAAACATATGTGATTTGTCTTTTTGTGTATGGTTTATTTCAGCCAGCACATAGCATTCAAGATTCATTCAGGGTGAGCATGTCTTAGAATTTCCTTCCTCTTTTGTATTTTTTTATTAGTATATGTCTGAAGTACATAATGTTTACATTTCTTGTGGGGAGTTGGTGCATGTACATAATATATCTTAATTCCTTTTTTATTCCCTTTCCTCTTTCCTCCCTAACCCCTCCATCCACCTACTGAACCTCTTCCTTTTGTGACATCAGAGAAATGCAAATTAAAACAACACTGAGATTCCATGTGACACCAAGAAAGAGTGGCTGTCTTCAAGAAATCAAGTAATAAGAAATGCTCCGTAGAAAAAGGAACCCTTCTACACTGTTGGTGGAAACATAAACAGGTACAACAGGTATGGAATAAGTATGGCGATTTCTCAAGAAAACCAAAACTAGAAATTCTGTTTGGCCCACCTATTCCCCTTGCAGGTATCTTCCCAAAACAGATAAAGACATCATACCAGAGTGATCCATAAATACCCATGTTTACAGCAGTGCAACTCATAATAGCTAAATCTTGGAAGCAGCATGGATGTCCATCAACAGATGAATGGATAAATAAAATGTGGGTATTTATACACAATGGAGCACTATTGTGCCTGAAGAAGAATACATTGGAGTCATTGGTAGTGAAGTGGATGCATCTTGAGACCGTAATGTTAACTGAAATAAATCAGATGCACAAGCTTCAATATTGCATGATTTCTCTTACTTGAGAAGCCCAAAGTATAAATAAAGAGCAAAATAAAAGATAGATAATAGGAAGTAGGGAATTGGGTGACGAAGCAGGCTGACAGGAAGATGGAACAATAGGAAATGGTAATTCTAACACCTATTGGCTGCCCTAGAGCAGCTGGCAGGCCAAAAAGAGGAGAATGAAGTAATAGTCAAGTGGGAAGACTGCGGATCCAGTCTAAGCTCAAATCCTAGCTCCGTTACATCCCAATCTGCCTCAATTAGCCCGGAGTATCACCAAGGGTTAGATGATACACAAGGTGAAAAACAGCAGTGACGCTCCACACATGCTGTTGAGCTGGTCTCAGCTGTCACAACATAAGCCACGTGGTGATGTCAACCCTCAAGGTCGTGCAGTTAAATGCTGACTTGGTAAATCCTCTTTCTTCATTCAGTTACTTCCGCAAAGGTCAAGGCTTGCTGAAGACGTCCCTGTTGCAAACCATCCCTGATTAATTATGAGAGATCTGGCCATAGGAGCGCAGCGATGGAGGTTTAGCACACATCACTCCTGTTTTCCCCGCAGGCAGATCGGGTGGCACAGAAATGGGAGCGGATGGCCAGGTCTTGATGCCAGCTTGGAGAGTGACTTCACACACAGACCCAGGACAAGTTGGTTAATCCTCATCCCCTCACTGCAGTGCCACCCAATGTAAAAGGATTGTGGCGTTTTTCATCATTAATTATGGACTGCCTTTCTTCTTCAAAACCCCAAGAAAACCAGAGACACAGCCAAGTCTCAATTACACCACCCGACTCTATGTGTAATGAGGTTTTAATGTACATATGATAACAGGAAAGATGAGAAAAAGTCTCTTTCCATCATAATCCCAAGGCGGGTGAGTCACTCCTCAGCAAGGTGTTTTCTAGTTCATCTGCATGTTGACGCCAGTGAGATTTAGTTCAACTCACATGTGCATGTCTGTTGCAAGACACAGAGATGCATGGAAATACTGTGAGAGAGTATTTTTTTCTGCACATTCTACACCTCATACCAGAGACACTCAGAAGTCTTCTCCGGTCTCTGCTTTTTCACTGTGAGTACAGAAATGCTTCTTAAGTATGATTTTTGGTAGGGTTCTGTTTTGAGAATTCTGCATCTAATTAGCAAAAGGGTACACAGACATAGATGTCATAGGAAGACACTATCTCTTCACCATGTGCTATGCTTGAAAATGGATAAAACATACCCATGTCTTAAAATGATAATAAAAAATAAATTCTGCCTGAGGAAAAGTCCTGCATTCCAAGGATTTTGCTCAAATAATCTGATACTGTGGTCATGAATCATTGAAACTAACACTTGAGGCAGTAGGTATAAATTATTTAGAAGGAATAAAACAATTTGAATGTTTGTTGGGAAGTTTAAATGTAGCCTAATGCCAGTGAGGTGAAAAGAAATCATTTCTTAACAATTTACATTTTCTAATGTGTGGCTTCATAAAATTGTTGAGATATATGTAGACATAGAAATAGAATGACTTGATAATAATAGGGCAAAAATTTGTGTAAAGTCCTATCTGTTCTAATTAAGAAAAATAGGCTCCCCATCACAAGGGAAATAATTTAACTCAGAATAATGCAATGTCGGGGAACACCCTTAGAATATTCAACCAACATTTAATAGAGACAAAAATAAAATTAATATTTACTTTACATAAATGCAGGACTTCATGGGTCTGTGGACTTGGATTGGGGGAAACTTTCTGTATTTGAAGAGGATTTGGAATATTCTTTTGATTGAAATGAATACAGGGTCTTGGTTTTGAAGCACATGAGATAATAGGACTACAGAAAGGAGGTAAAGTGAAGGGTATGCAGACACTTAGGATGGTTGTTTTTTAATGCACTCCATAAAGAAAAAGAAAAACAATGAAAGTTTGAAGAAAATGTGTGTCGCCTACCAGTTAAAAGGATGGACAAAGAATTTGATGTTATTTCAACTGCCTGGAAAGAGCAGTTAATTCCATGGCTACTTGGGCAGAATGGAGGGATTATATTCGATAGACACTGAGGGATACAGATTAGTCTAGTGAGTGGCTGGGTGATGATAGACTACAGAGGACAGAACATATAATCAACAGCAACTTTGTTAGAACTAAAACTGGTATGTATTCATAACGCATTCTGCAGTGGAGATAGACATGTGCAAAGAACATTTCTTGAAATGCACTTTGGGTGGATGGTGAAAATATACAAACCAAAAAACAGAGGTTGGAAGCGTTTTGCTTGTGGATGCCCCAAGGTGGGATTCTAATATGACTTCCTATAGAAGCTCTAATCGGAATACTGAAAAAAAATCATGTTGAGTTTTGTCTTTCCCTTCCTTACTGCCCTGTGTCCACAGAAACACAGTGTTGCTGGATCAGATGGCACATGCCTGTGGCCCCAGAAGTCTGGGAGGCTGAGGCAGGAGTAGTATAAGTTCAAGCCCACGCTGGGCAACTCGGTGATTTAGTGAGACCTCGTCTTGAAATAAAATATAAAGATGGGCTGGGATGTAGCTCAGTGTGATGGCCCTGGGTTCAATTCCCATTACCAGAAAAACATATCGAAGGCAATGTTGGTAGATAAGTTCTGAAAGGACCAGGACAAACATAAATGGCATAGATCAAGGTCCCCAGCCCCCTGCCACCCTAGGCATGAATGTGGTCTGTGCGGAATCGAGACGTACAGTGGGTGAGCAGCAGGGAGAGACTGAAGCTTCTTCTGTGATTGCAGCCGCGCCCTATGGATCACCTCAGCACCTCAGCTCCACCTCCTGTCAGATTGGCGGCAGCTTCAGATTCTCATAGGAGCTCAAACCCTACTGTCCGTGTGCAGGATCTAGATTGTGCCACCTTTAAATCATGCAAAAGCTGTATTCCTCGCCACCATGTAGAAAATCTGTCTTCCACAAAATGAATCCAGTCCTTGGTGCCAAGCACATTGGGAACAGCCGGTGTAAAGGGTGTCCTTATCCACAGACAAGTCCTGAGTGATAGAGTCACAAAGAGCCTTAAGATCTCCTTAGGTTGTTCTGTAGTTACACAGTCATCACCATAATTCGTCCCTGACATCCTTCATGGAACAGTCATTGAACATCTACTTGACCGGAGGACACAGTAGCAGGTTTAGAATAATCAGAAAACACTTCCAGTTGTGCATGCCAGAGGAGAAGAGGCTGACCAATGCCTGTTTCACTGGTTTCATCCCTGGGCCTAAAAGACCTAGAAAAGTAAATTTGAAAGACACTAAGTTTATTTTGGCTCATGGGTTCAGGAGTTTCAGTACATGGTCAGCTGGCTCCAAGGCAGAAAAATGATGGCAGAAGGGTGTGGTGGAGGCAAGCTGCTCACCTCATGGCAGTCAAGGAGGAGGAGAGGAGGAAAAGGAGAAGATGAAGAAGAAGGAAGAGAGTGAACAAAGAAGGAGGAGAAAGAGAGAAGAAAGGAGACAAAAGGAGGAGGAGGAAGAGGAGGAAGGGTAGATGGAGAAGAAGGAGCAGAAGGAGAAAGGAGAAGAGCAGAGACGAAGAAGAAAGAGGAGGAAGGAGTAAGAAAAGCAGGAAGATGAGGAGGAAGAAAACCGAATGAGAGAGAAAGGGGGAGAGAGAGAGAGAATGGACCAGGGCCAAGATGTACCTTTCTAGGTGCTTTCCTCAGTGACCTACTTCCTCCAATTAAATCCTACGTCATAATAGCTCATTCAGCTACAAACGCAACATCCACAGATTAATCCATGATCCAATAATCTTCCAAAAGTCCACCTCTGAACACATTAGGCTTTGGGGGAACATTTTAGGTCTAAGCCATAACAACACATCACCCTCACAACATCCCAGGGCAGTCGTCTACCACACTCTTCTGTCCCCACAGCCCAATCCCCCACAGTTCTTCACAGGACACGATGACTCCCAAGACTCTTCTCCCTCGGTTCCCAGCCCCGCCATGGGTGCTCCAGCCAACCCACAGCCCCTGCCTTGTGGAGTTTTGGATCCAAGTGCAGATGACTATGAACAATCACATCAGAAGTCTTCAATTCGACACTCCGCTCTGTTGACAGATGGACAGAGCCTCATTCTGTGGCAGGAGACATCTTTGTTGTGTCCTATGATTTAAAGCAGATGCCCTGAAATCTTCATCCGAAAGACTAGTGATAGAGAGAGCCAAGTCAGCCCTCCTGGGAATCCTCCCATTAGGGTGGATGGGGGTCTCCAAGGCAGAAGTGGCATGGTAGAAGGGCATGCTCACACAGTGGCAGCCAGGAAGCAGAGAAGGAAGGGAGGTGCTGGACAAGAATACACTCTTCCAAGTCATGCCCACAGTGATCCACCTCCAACCTTCCATCTTGGCTCCATCTCCTAACAGCATGTTCAGCTGTGAACTCAACGATGCATTAATCCACCGTAGGATATAGCACCCCATGATGCAGTCTCCTTCCAAACATGTGAGATTTCTGGGGCCATTTTAGATCTACACCATAGCATGGTGGGGGAGTGCCTGAGGGAGGCAAATGTGATAGCTGGGGTGTGGGCACAAGTAGCGGCCTTCCACCTGCCAGGCAGCATTTCCTAACTGCCTCTTTCTTCTTGGCATCTATCTGGGGCTGTCCTGGGCACACCATGTTCTTTCTCACAGAATCTGAAATGAGCAATTCTTTTGATCCCTGAAAAGTACAAAACCTAAATATATCATTTGAAAAGGACCCAAGTAAGGACCTATATTCTAGGAACAATGTCCCCAGAAAAGACGTGCTTGCCAGGATCTCACTCAGGGATGGTGGCTTATGCAAAGGTTAGCATTTAGATTGGCACAAAGGTATGTTTTTTACTTAGTCATTTTTACAGGGAAATGAGTATCATAGTATCTAGCACCTCCGCCACCTGGGGAATACACATGTGCACGTGTGTAATTTATGTATATAAATACACACATCAAAACATTTATTTATTCCAGAAAGTTAGGTAATATTAACAGCATCAGAGAAAAATTGAGTGGTTCTCTTTCTGACACTTCTTCTTATATCTCCTGTTTCCCTCTGGGTAAAATCACTTAAACCTTTTATCTTGGTTTCCTTTGTGGGAAAAATGAGGATAACAGATTCCCTTTAGCTGTTTTAGAGAAATGTTTTGATGCCGGCCCTTTATGTGATTATGTGAGGGAAAAGCTGTGCGCTTTGGCATTCAGGTGCTACGTAAATATTAGCAAGCTCCTGAGATTTTTTATCTTTGGAAGATGATGAGTCTTTCTCTTCTAAACACCTCCTATCTTTAGCCCCAGGACACATGTCAGTGATAGCTCTTCCTTCGCCAAGATCCACTTGACTCTACTAGAAGGCAGACAAGCTGCTGGTCCCAGCAAGACAGTCTAGGCTATGCGAAGCTCTGAGATGAGGATGGCAAGAGATGATCTTTTTGAGATAACCGTACAGGTGCAGGAACACGCTGGTGAGAATTTTATATGCAAAGCCAACGTGCAAATTCTAGGAGGTCCATGCCACAGTTTGAAGGAGATAGAGGACCGAGGGTACCGTGGTAGTCTTGGGATGATTCCTCCTGACCACTGGGTTGTCTCTGGGGAGGCAGATTATTCCAAGAAGGAATCTTGTTCCTAATTCATCTTAAATTTCACTGGGGGTGCAGCTCGGTACCTATAGTTGCCCTGTGTGGCTACCCGGATATTCTGAATTGATTCAAACATTAATCTTTCATGGTCATTTTAACTTTGGGGAAGAGCCTAAAGTCACATGGTGCCAGATCTGATGAAAAACATGGATGAGGACACAGCATCATGATTTTCTCTTGATTTTTTTATCACTTTTTCATAGCTTTTTAAAATTATTAGTATATGTTAGCAACGTATGATATTACATTCATTTTGGGGGTTTGGTAAACATACTCTAGCATCTTAATCATTTTTACTTCTCCTTCTCCTCCCCACCCTCTTGTCTCTCCTCATCTTTAAATCCCCTTCAGATCTCCCATAAAGTCTACTCCCCTGTCTCCCATTATCTGTCTTTTATTTTGCTCTTTAAATTATTTATATTTGAAGTTTCTCACATAAGAGAAACCATGTGATATATCATCCTTTGTGTCTGATTTACTTAACAATGTGGTCTCAAGGTGTATCCATTTTCACACAACTGATTCAAAGTTATCCTTCTTTGTGACCGAGTAGTATTCCATTGTGAATATATTATCACATGTTTTTACGAGCCTTCCTTTTCCATCAGTGGCACTCAGCAGTATCATTCAGAGACGCTTAAGAAAGGATTTTTCAGAACTGATTCAGAAAGTGACAAGAATGATGGGATGAGCGTGTACAAAGCAAGGAGAAGGGTTTTGAGGGGGATTCATGGCAATGTGTCTTTTATTGTGACACATTTTTGAATTTCAGCATTCACTGAATATTTTCACCTTGTTAGCTCATAAATAAATAAATAAAATATATCTAAAGTGTTACCCATGTAGTACTATCGCAAAAGATCATTTGTAAAGAAAGAAGAAAGAGAAAGGGAGTCAGAGAGAAAGAAAGAGACAAAGAGAGGCAGAGAGAGACTGAGAGATATAGAGAGATAGAGAGACAGAGAGAGGTGAAATTTCTTTGCTATGTAAGCAACATTCAGTTCCCCATCATGTTTGTAAATGGAAACAGATTTACCAAGAGCAGGTAGAATTAAAAGATGAATGTCATAAAATGCTTAAAACTAAAAAGTAGAATATGAACGACTTATTCCTAATTAAGTTTCAAGATAAATTTCTGTAACTAGGCACAAGGAAGTGAAAAAATACAACAGTTAATGCTTAAACCCAAGGACTCCCAAAAGCCACCTGTGTTTGGTGAAAACTGCTTTAGGAAAATGGATATTTCATGCAATAGTCCTGAAAATGATGACCGAGACGTGGATTGGTTTTTCCCAATAGAATGAGTGATTTTTCAAAATCTCTACTTCTAGAATATGGGATTCAATCAACCCAATATATATGTCAAGGGAATAGGCCGGCAGCCAGAAATGAAATTAGAGAGAGTATAACTAGAATAGCAAGTGCGTGTTGGTTTTGCCGTCCTTTTACAGCCAAGGCAGTAATGTGGGATATGGAGTTCGGAGATTTCCTGTCATGGGAATAAGTTGTTTCTCCAGCTTTGCAGCGTTCTGCCAAGAGACTAAGCTGGCTAAACCACAGTGCTGGCCATTGACACTTCCAGGACATTTAAGCTCTAATCCATGCCCACATGCGGCCAGCTACAACATGAACCAGGAATTTGAAAACTGGAAAGAGAGGCTGAATCAATGTAAATCTACCACACTGGCAATTCATACCATCTAATTTCATAATGACTGGTTAGCATGTGTATCTTTTGGAGGATTTAAAATCAGAGAAGGGTAAAATTTGGAAGGATTTCTAAATTCATCAAATACCACCAGTTGGCAGAATTTCTTACACCACCTCTCTGTTCCTATTCCCCCCCCACCATTTTTTTTTTCAGGAACTTAATGTACTTGAAATTGTGTTTGACGCTAGAAGAACAGGAATAAGTACGATATGATGGATTTCTGTCCTGAAAAGGTTGACAGCTACTATGGAACGGAGCATCCCACCCTCGAATTTTTTATTTTTTTTAAGTCTAGAAAATATCATGAACATGAAAGGGGGAAGTTGTTTAAGGCAACAGGGATCCTTTCACCTGTGGTGTCCAGGAACACTAGGGTATTTACAGGAGCTAGAAAGACAGGAGGGAATAAAGCACAACATTCCACTGGTAAGTAACATCGATTTTTAAAAACTGCTTTTTAATATTAAGTCAAAATCTGATTTTGTGGGGGGAACAACTCTGGATGTTCTATGGAACAGTAGGGTGACTATGGTTGCCAATAATTAACTGAATATTTCAAAATAGGTGGTAGAAAGGATCTCGAATGTTCCCAAGATAAAGAAATTATAAATGCCTGTGGAGATATCAATGCCCGTTATGCTCATCTGATCGCATGCTGTGTATACGCACTGCAGTACCACGCTGTACTCTGCAAATATGTACAATTGCTATGTGTCAATTAAGGATGAAATATATATATATAAAATCAGTTTTTGGATAAATTTTATGCACTAGTTTCTGTTCTAGGGGAGTGACACAGGATTTGTGTAACATACAGCCCTGTTCTTCTTAGTTCTAAAACAGCAAAATTTAAGCTATTCCAAATTCTTGCCTGGAATCGATATTCATATTATTGGGAACAGCCATAAACAAATGCTTATTTTTTTAGCTCTAAGAGTTTAGCTCTTCAAAATGCTCACAAAACTTCCAAACCGAGAACACCCATGTGCCCTCTAAACCACAAGTTTGTTATATATGATAGCTCCTCCTCATCCAGTTTCTTTCTGCAGTGAACTGTGGTCCAAAAACATTACATGAAAGCTTCCGGAGATATTTCCTAAGTTTTGAATAACTTGCACTACAGTATATAGTTATCATCATTCTATTTTGTAGTTAGTTATTCTTGTTAATCTCCTACTGTACTTCATCTATTCATAGGTATGTATGCATCCGGGAAAACATTTATAAGTTTGATACTATCCAGTATTGTTATCCAGCAAAAGTTCACTGTCTGATGATCTATGAGCCAAACTACAGCACTAAATTTTTGCAACAAGAGGAAGGAAAAGCTTTTCTAAGCATGCCCCTGGAAAGGAAATAGGGAGTTATAACCTGAAATCTGCCTCCTCGTTGGTTGACAGTGCAGAGATTCACAGCAAGGGAGGGAGAAGAAGCTGGTAGTTGCCTGGATTAGAAGCAGATACATTTCTCTTGGACGAGGGGAGTTAGGTTCTGGGCAGAGGATGTGAACTTGTGACATCACTGGCCAGGGCACCAGGCTTCTTCTGCTCAGGCCCTTTCTTGAAAGGCTGGTTCCAGACCACAGCAGTCAGTAATGAGATTCAGTGGACGTCCTCACCTGCCCCATTTAAGCCAGAGATCAGCGTGTTCCGGACACCAACCTAAGAAACTCCAGGGCCCCGCGAGGTATACAGTGCTGCAGAGACGGTATCCGGAGTCTTGGTTGAGGAACCTCCGCGGGGCTGCAGGTTCCATGATTGAGGCAGGATGAAGCGGTACCAAGGTCTTTACTGTGCTCTGGCAGCATATTCAGGAGTGTCCAGGGTACTGCCTCAGCGTGGAAAATATACCTGCCAGAGTCTGACCCTTGCTGCAACCCGTCGTGGGACCACGCTGGTCTCATCCGCCGCCATCTCTTGCGCTGAGTTCTGCGGTCGCCCCCTAACGGATGTCCTGGCTGTGTGCTGCCCTCCGGGCTTTGCTCTCCTGCTCACAAACTCCCGTGAGCTCGTGCTTCCTGCCCTGTCCCAGCCTAAGTAGTGCAGCACCCTGTATTTTCATTTTACATCACTTTGCATGTGTTATTATTTATTCAACAGTCAAACAATAAGGTCCTAAAATTAAACTAATAGATTGCACCAAGACCTTTAGGTCTTTTTAAAAACATCTCTTCATTGGGCAGGGTGAGTGGACCAGTGAATAACCAAAGGTCCTAGATTTCAAGGCCGTTTTAACCATAAATGGTCAAGAGCACCCTGAGATATAAGATGTGATCGAAAGATACAATGAGTATTTAAATCTTAAAAATGTACTCTGGTAAAAGACACACTGCCGTTAGTCTCTGCAAAAATCCTCCCCCTGGATGCGAATACACTCATTTCATCGTTCTTGCTACATTTCGAAGCAGCTCTGGAGTCCACTTTCCCGTCTTTATTTGCACTGTTGTGGCTGCCTCGATGTCCTGAATTTATTCAAAACATTGACCTTTCCAGGTCACTTTGAGGAAGAGCCAGAAGTCACACAGTGACAGTGCTGGTGGATAAATCGGATAAGGACATATCATCATATTTTTTTTTTAATGAAAAAACCCTCAAAATTTCATAACCAAGTAAAAAGAGAATAACAATCGTTTTACACTGTGTATCATTATCTTCGAAGTAGTTATTCAGAAAACAAGACATAAATCACAAAGATTCTTACAGAAAAGAAACTAACTTTCTTCTCAAGGAACTAAAATGAACTAGGAGTATAAATGAAACAAATTAGCATATATGTGAAGTATTTTTAAAGGAACAGAGTATTTAATTTGAGGAAGTATTTGAACTTCCCCCTACTCTCTGTGTGTCTCTCCTTCGTTTTTAGAAGACCGCTTTTCTTGTGGCTGGCACTCGGCCTGGCATTTGCTGTACTTCTGATCACACCTTGTCCAGACACTCAGGAAAGAGGACATCCAGAATAGAAAACATCAAGAATGATGGGATACGTGTGTTTGAAATACGGGGGAATATTGCGAAAGGGCTTAAAGGCAATGTGTCTTTTACCGTGATCATTTTTTTTTTTTAATTTAAATGTTTGCCGGCTGCTTTGATCACACTCATATTACTGCCCAGCTTCCCTCCTCCAGCCACACGTCCCTGTGCAGTAGGGAACCAGACTGAGCCAACAGCAAGTCCTCGGTTGTGTGTCCACGCGCAATCTTACTTTTATGCCGGCCGGTAAACAGCTCAAACCAGCAAGAAGGCGGAAAGTGAGAAATTTCACCTCACCTGCTGTGCCACGGCAGAAAAAAAGCAAGGCTCTATTTTCTCCTGGCAGCTGAAGTTTCTCAGACTTCTCTTGAAAACTGGACGTTGCCTGTGATCTGTGCTACACATACCCACCTACAAACCTACCCAATATTTTTTCTTCAAGAGAAAAGCGGTATGAGTCACGGGTGGAACATTCATTGTACTCCTCCATCATTGTTAAACGTACACAATTACAAATCAAGAAAACAGTGGAGTAGTGCGATTTCATCAGTCATCTTCTGTGTCTCTCATCACCCGCCCATGTTCAGTGTATTGGAGCTAAATGTATTTATGTCATTCCAAATCAAAGATAATTTTGGGGAACTGAACAAATGCCTGGTGGGCATCTTGGAGTGATCTGAAGCAAGCCAGTTGCCACAAAATCACCAACGAAAATACCACTTCATCTTTTACAGAGAGACACGTGCTTTCCACTGTTGTGTCGGCAATGTGGTTGATTTTTACTGAACATGTGGAGTATGGTCTTTTACCTTGACACTGTATTTATTTTGAAAAGGAAAATATGTAACTCAATGCAAATTCTGTCTCTCTCTCCTTTCCCCCCCAAAAGTATGGTGTGTCCACCTGGCCACTTACGAGGGTGGATGTATTGTTTGTAAGGATATTAAACACAGATGCAATATAAAATATTTCTGGAAGGTGGGGGGCATTTTAGTATTGAAGATACAGGAATTGCTCTTAAGGGAAAAAAAGAATAATACTGAGAAGTTGGGGGAGTTTAGGGAGAATAACTGAATGACATAGAGAGAGAGGGAGAAAAAGAGGGAGTGTGGGGAAGATGGCTGTGGAAGGGGGTTCACGCACATTTGAAGTGCTGGAGAGATTTTCCAGAGATAAACATAGTGACCAGAAGCTTAAATGGTTCCGCTATGTGCCTGTTCCAGAGACTCTGGGGAGAAAGTGAATTATTTTTACCAAGCTTTTCTGGAAGTCAGAGAAGATAACTTCCGCTAGAAGGAAGTGCCGCCATGCTGAGATAGGTAATGAGGTCTCCCAGAGCCACACTGGAGGAGTTTAATAGTTCTTCAGCCTTTTTGCAAACATTACTGCTCAAGTGACACATGCTGAGTTGCATTCCGGGAAAGCCTTCCAGTCTTTCTCTCCTGAATTGTAATGATTCGCCCATAAACCAGGGCTGTGCTGAGCAGTTTGCCTAAACCTCCTGTTGTCATCCATGGGAAATGGTGAAGAGCATCTCACACTCTGGCCTCTAGTACGGTAGCAGTCTGCAAGGGGAGGTTCCTGGCGAGGATCATGCGCGTGATGCACACAGAAACACATGCAGTACCGCTTTCCTTAAGACCTCAAGTTTGTTCTCTCCACTCTTTCTGTGGCACGCTGCTCTGTGGGGCTGGTGTTACCCATCGCCCAGATGTCAGCCTATATAGCAAAGCAGGTGGGCAGTCCTGGTACCTCTAATCCAGCCTAGCACTGGCTGCTCACGCACCCTCTGTTAGCAGTTGGATCCTGGAATAGCTAGGGTAGTGTGGCCTGCAGCCACTTGGCGAGGCGGCCAGAGGGATTTTCGAGAAACTGGCTGCCAAGCCACACGGAGTCTCGGCTGCAGTTGTCCGGCAGTTCTTTGGCGGCTCTGCTGACCTTCAGCATGAGCACGGGGGTTACAAGGACAGAGTGGGGCTTGGTGAGGCTCTGAGCGTGCGCTGCCTCCAGCATGGCTAATACGGCCTCTGGCTGGTTGTCCTGCTTAAGTAAGTTCCTTTGTATTATAAAAGTAATGTGTTGCCTTTTCGTTCACGTGGCAACTGCATGATGATGTTATTTTTGTTTGGGGGAAAACTCATGAGGAAGCAAGCAGTCCAACACTTGGCCTTAGGTGGGATTTAATTCCTCTGCAATCGTGGAAATACTTAAATGAAAGATAACTGGACAACTTCAGGAACCAAAAGCAAATACAGCATTCCCTCCTACCAATATGCTTAGCCCAACCCCTTATTTCTTATCATATCATCATTCTGATCACTAATACTTGGCAGGGAAGATGGATCTGGTAGAACTGCCGTCAAGTTTATGCACTGAAATGTCAAGGTAAGCTTTTTCCTCTGTGTGTGTGTGCGTGTGTGTGTGAAGACTTGTTTAAAATAATGCACACACAAACTTTTGAGGAAAGGCTTTGCGATTTATAATTAATGGTGTCAATGTGTTATTTTGCATACAGATTTTATACTTATGAAAATCATAATTGTAAATACAGATGTGCATACTGGCCTTGAGAAGGCAACCTGCAACAGATGGATAATCTTTTAGGGACATTTGGCAGAACGCTGCATTTGCAAAATGCCTGTAATGCCGCCTCGCTTTTGGATACTAGCTTCAAACTCATAAAACCAAGTGGAGGATAGGCTGCTACCTAATTTTCAGGACAATATAATATGGCTGATTTTATGCAAAATTCATTACAGAATTAAGGACTGAATCATTTCTTTGCCTAAGTGAATTTCTCATCCACTCACCTGCAAAACTGCTTTCTCCCCTCTCATTTTTAGCATCCTTCCGCTTTTTTTTCCCGATACTGGGGACAGAATCCAGGACCTTGGCACTGAGATAGATCCCCAGCCCCTCTTCCATTTTTTAAATTTTGAGACCGGGTCTTGTCTTGCTCAATTGCCCTGGCTGGGCTGCAACTCGTGATCCTCCTGCCTCCGCCTACCAGAGTGCTAAGATGCCACGCCTGCACCGTCATGTCCAGCCTTTTGGCTTCTTCTCATCCTTCGAAATGCTCCGGCCACATCCACCACAAATGGAACCGTGGGCACCACGTTGTCCACTTGAACGATTTCTGAGCACATCCTGTGTCAGACTCTGGGTTCATGGCATGGACGTACAAACACGGAGCTCCGGAGATGATTAAGGTCATGCATTTTGCATACAAGTAGAAGTTACAATAAGGAAGACAACAAAACCCAGATTTCCTGAGGTAGCCATCATGGCCTGAACATATCTTCTGAAGAGGTTGGTCCTCTTCCACATGAAATTCTGCAGGTCTCATTAAAAAGGCAACAACAGCAGTGAAGATCTTAGTGGATCAGAGCATCCTTGGAACGTGTCCTCATAACTCTAGATTCTGTTCCCCGACTGGCCAGGCTCAAGTAGCGGCACCACCACGGACTGGGTTGGTATCGATTGTATCAACGGCCCACGCTTGCATTTCTCCCTCTCACAAATGAGGTTATGCACAGCATGTTGTTTCTGGAAGATTAAATGGGAGGAATAAAATACAGTGACTTCCATTTCTGACCAAGAAAGAGTAGCAAGAATTGGATTAACTCTCCTGCCAGTAACAACTGTAAAAACCAACAGACAGAATGTGTAGCATGGTGGTTTCATGACCTGGGAATAGGACAGTGATCCATGAGGTAGGAGGCAAGCAAGGCAAACAGTGTGTTTGCAACGACTCCCTGCTTTGGAAGAGATTCCGGGGTGCTGTGAAGATAGAAAACTGAGGTAGAGTTTGATCAGCTGAGTAGAAGCACTGGAGTGGAAAGTGATCTGGAGGGGAGAGGGGTACACAGAATGGGAGACCCCAAGATCTCCTACGGGTCCCCTTGAATATCTAGCTGAGTTCTGATCAGTGCATACACTTAAAAGAAGGATAGAGAAAAGAGATGCTGAAATAAATAGAGAAAAGAGTGTTAGGCGCTGGGCTAGGAAGACTGTTATCACCAGTCGGGGTGGGGGGATTTATAACTCCCAGAGCTTTTGGGTTGAGGGTGCAGGAAGTCTTGCATTAGTCATAGGGAGAAGCTGGCTCTAGAGTAAGCCCTGCTCCGAGTCTTCCTAACGAATCACAAAAGCAAAGCTCCAAAACTGCAAATTGTGTCCACGTAACTTAATTAAACCCCAGAAGGCAGCTCAAGAATATTTACAGGAATACAAAGTATCCAGCATCCTAAAATGTAAAATTCATAATGTCTGGCTGCCAATCAAAAGTTTTCCAGCATACAAAGAAACGGGGAAAAAATGAGGCACACTAAGAACAGGTAATCATTTGAAAGTGACCTAGAACGGATGCAAGATGTTAGGATAGGCTTTCAAGTATTAAGATTTTGCTTCTAGAAGTCTTGTGGTTTGGGGTTTTATATACAGGTCTACGATTCGCTCGAAGTTAATATTCCTGTGTGTGTATCGTTCAGGTACATGAGTCAAAGTTCATTTTTTGTTTGCATATGGCTATCCAGATGTCCCAGGACCACTTGTTTAAAAACTATCATTTCCTTACTGAATTGCCTTTGTATCTTTTCCAAACTTAGTTATCAGTATATGTGGGTCTACTCTGTAATTGTGATCTATTTGTCTGTCTTTATGTCAATACCACACTCTCTTGATTACTTTAGCTTTATGACATATCTTGAAGGTCACCAGAATTAGAATTTCGACTTTGTTCTTTTTTTTTTTTTCCAAAGTTCTTTTGGCAATTCTGGGTCTTTTAAATTTCTCAGTGCATTATAAAATCATCCTGTTAATTTTGGGGGGCGGTGCTCAGGATCAAACTCAGGGCTTTGCACTTGCTAGGCAAGAGATTTACTAAATCCCCAACCCCATTCTGTTAAATTTTAGAACAAAATCTATTAGGATTTTGAACATGACTGTGTTGAATCTATAGGTCAGTTTGGGGAGAACAGACCACCGAACATTCCTGAGTCTTCTATCCTATGAACAATGTCTATTTGTGCATTAATTTAGGCCATCTTTTATTTCTCTCTTCAATGTTTTGCAGGGGCTGGGATGTAACGCACTTGTGGAGTGTTTGCTTAGCAGAGGAAGGTCTTAGAATCAATCTCCAGTACTGAGAAATAATAATATCTTCTTGTTCTGAGTCCACAGGTCTTACACGTATTTTCTTGAATTAATCTTGGGAATTTCCATATTTTGTCCTATTAAAACGGAATTAATTTGAATTTTTGTTCATTGCTAGTATATAGAAAGAGTGCTTGATTTTTCATGTATTACTCTGATGTGCATCTTGTAACTTTTAAAGTTAACTGATAATAGTTCTTTCTCATACATCTCATTGGGTTTTTGACGATGCTGTCTATGTATTCAGAGAATTTTATGTCTTTCTTTGTAATCTGAGTGTTTCTGATTAATGAATTGATTGATTGATTTTACAGTACTGGTTTGAATCTCTAGGACAATACAGAATAGAATGTTGAAAGAGGGCATCTCCATATTGTTCTTCAACTAAGAGGAAAAATGTCCAGTTTTTCCACTGACTGTGACATCAGCTAGCAGATAACGTTTGTCAGCCTAGCGACAGTCCTTTCTATCTCTCAGTTGCTGTGTAGCTTTAAATCAAGGCTGGATGTTGGATTTTTAAAAATGCTTTCTCTGTACCTTTTGAGATGATCATATGTATATATTTCAATATTGTCGCTAGGTAACACTATGGTTTGCATTTATCGGTTTCAAATGTTTTGAATCAATAGTACGCTGTATTGTGCTTCTGTGATATAAACAGAATGCTCTGGCCACCTTCTGTAAATTTTTAAGTCGATAAAAAAATCACCTTTTACGGTGACCTAAGTAACTGTTTTGTAATCCTTTATGAGCAGAGCAGCTCCCAGAATTAAGCAACGGCTGCAGAGACAATGGAACTGAATAGGAGTAAATCTGCCCAGGCATAAAGGGCTCCAAGCATTAACCGTGTTATTCCAGTGTGTGCCCGAAGATCTCATTCCCTACCGTGATTTCTTTAGAGCTTCCTGTAAGGAGGATGATACAAGGTGTGATCAAAATTTACACTAAAATTTTTTTGCGGGGAGTACTTAGAATCAAACTCTGGGCCTTGTGCTTTCACTAAATTTTTAAATTAATAAAAATTACAGTAAAAAATACATGGCCGTGAATCACCCTCCACATCCTCCCCCTTGCTTTGAACACACTGATCCCACGGTTCTTGCCGCTTTCTGAAGCGGTTTTGGAAGTCCTGTTTCCCAGCTGTCCTCATGAGATAGGATTAAAATGGAGGTCAGTGCTGCTGCTGAGGGGCTTCCAACCGAAAGGCAGCTCGTGAAAACATGACGCTGTGCCATCATCCACCTTATTCACTGGATTTGGCACTGTGAGACCTTTGACTCTGCCTCAAAGTCAAAATGGCCAGGAAAGGTCAATATTTTGAATCAACTCAGGACACTGAGACAGCCAGGACAGCGCAACTAAAGACCCTCAGGAGAGAGGACTCCAGAGCTGCGGCAGAAAGTGGCCGGGATGGTGGGATGAATGTGTTCAAAGCAAGGAGGAGGGTTGTGAGAGCGATTTGTGGCAACGTGTCCTTCAATGTAGTGAGTGCTTAAAATTTAAATATTCATTACAGATTCTGATCGAACCCTCCTACTTCCTCCTGCTACTCAGCTCACTGGTGCAGTTGTTCTTTTTGTTTCGGTATAGAGATCTTAGCCCTTTCTCTGTGGTATCCATGGTTCACTTACTCATGGCTGGCTTTCTCTGCCAATGTTGAGTCTTCTCTCAATCTGCCGCACGGATGAATGCCATTCAGCAGAACTTCCGTTTTCCCAAATTCCACTTGGGTCTTGAAGTCTTCCCTAAGCAAAGGTCCTCTTGATCTAGTTCCTTTGTGGATTGTAATGACAGACCCTGTGGCTCACAGTCGAGAGTGCGCGAGGCAGCAAAGTGACTGTGTTGTGGGGACGCTGTGAAATCTCTCAGCTCTGCACCCTTGTGCCCACATCCTACCTCCCCAGGGAACAGGGTACCTTGTGCTTGAAGTTTCAGCGCTCTTCCATCCACCAAATGGACCATTCTAAGAGTGAGCTGTGTTCGTGAACCCCGGCAGGGTCCAGCTGGTCCTGTCAGTCTTCCTCTTATTTAAGAAGGTAATTTCTGCTAATTCCCGAACATATAGCTCAATTCATCACTGAAAGACAGTTACGTGTAAAGTGATAAATAGACGGTGTCAACTTTGACAATGGATTTCCCACTCTTCTCCGTGAAAACGTCAGATATCTTGGGTAAGCAAATAGCAGCTTTTGCTTGTTTTACACCATCAGATGTCGATCTGCTTGCTGGGAGACTCATCATTTAGTCAACATGGAAGGGATGGTGGACAGGTGTCCCTCCCTCCACGGAATGTCTGGTCTACATTAGTCATATATCACCCCCCTTAAGTCTGCAAGCTCCTAGACAACACAGACTTTTGTTCGTACGTTATATTGTGGGGTCTGTATTGCAAAGGGTATCAGAACTACCAACCAGCATGTTTTCTCTCCAACTGGACCTCACCAAGCCATCCTAACCTTTGCCTCGGCTGGGCAGGGGAAGGGTGGAAAGAAAATCTTGTCATGGCCCCCCTCGTTTGCAGGGAAACGTGTGTAGTACTCTGCAAGGCAGACCCATTATGTGGGGACTGTACAGTCACAGTGTCCCTTTGTTGGCCTCCCTTGGGCCTGGAATACCCTCCCCCCCAAAAAAAAGGCCCACATGTCACCATTCTCCGAGCCTGGCTTTAAGCACTCTTTGTTAATGGCTCATTCAGTTCTTCCTCATCACAGCTTGGGTTCAGCTCCTCCTGCACAGCATGTCAGATGTCCAGCATCACCATCATGCTTGAGAACATTCGATGACGTCTGGGCATATGTCTAGTTTACAAACGTGGAGGAGGATGCCCTTGGCAGGGAGCGGCTGGAAGCAGGGATGCTGACAGACATCCCACGGTGCATAGAATGTCTCCCACTGTCCAGGGATATGGCATGCAATGCCGGCAGTGCCAGCTTGGAGGGCCCTGGCATGCCTGGTGAGGATGGTTCTGTGTCCTCTAGGACTGGGCACTGTCTCCAGTTCTACAGACACAACTGAGATTTTGAAGGCCACATCTGCCAGCTTCTCCTTGGGAAAATGATGATCCTGCCAATGCTCAGTAGCTGGAGTTTGACTTCGTGTTTTTATTAGCTTCCTGAAAACCCCTTCCCGCACTGCCTCGTGGATCCACGATGCCCAACTCATGCACACAAGGTGTTCAGACTGCAGGGCAGCGTCTCAGGCCGGCGCCTTCCAGCTGGTCTTGCTTTGGCTTGTTCCCAAGTCCCCTGTTCCTAGCAGACCCCCCCACCTGAGTGTGCCTCACTGGGATAAAACTGTCTAACATGCTGGTTTCAGGAGTCATCTCAAATGCTCAGCCCCATCGGCAGCATCAGTGAACATTTGAGCCAGAATCTACAATACAGGTAGGTGTCATCTAATATTCCGCTATGTTTCTGAGTCTACTTTTTGTGTGTGTGTGTGTGTGTGCTGGGGATCGAACTCGGGTCCTTGTGCTTGCAAGGCAAGCACTTTAACCACTGAGCTAAATCCTCAGCCCCTCTGAGTCTACTTTAAGAAGATTTTTTTCACATTTCAGTTGCAAAAAGGAAATAGCATCTATGTGTCTATATATCTGTATGTTTGCATGTATATGTGTACGTATGCATCTGTGTATATACCTATGCATCTATGTATCTGTTTATACATGTACCTATCATCCTGCTGGTCATTCTGTCTACCTACCTACCTATCTATTCGTATATCATCTATCTATGATCCTATCATCTATTAGTCTATCATCCTATCAATATTTCATCAGCCTGTTTATCCATCTACCATTTATCTATTATTATTGATAGGATTATCTATCAAAGTATCCACACTGTTTGTCATCTATCAAGCTGTCTACTCATCTATCATCAGTCTATCACCCTTTCTATCTATCTATCTATCTGTGCATTTATAATCTTCTAAAGGAGGAAGAGATACAGCTCACTTTTTATTGAAGGTGAAACCCATACGCATGTTCTGGTGATCAAAATATATCCCAACCAGAGAGGAAAATCCAAATACAGTAGTATCTCAGTTCATGAACACTTCTGTTTGGAAACAATTCGGTTCATAAACAAAAGAGTTTGGCAAAATTTTGCTTCCATTCATAAAGCACTTATCGGGTGACAAACATGACCACAGCCATGTTCTCCACACAAACAAATGTGGTCATCTTCCCCCAAATCGTGTAACAAATTATGTTCGTAAACCAAGGCACCAGTGCAACTGGCAAGATACCATACAGAGTTATGACTAAAATACATGACTTCTTTACCTCCTAGCCAAACTCTGACTAGTCACAAGATCATACCGAGAAGCTGAGTCACACAGCAGTTATAGGCCGTGGTGACAGGCCCAGCTTATGAAGGGAAAACGACAGCGATGTCTGCACATCACGGTGGGCAGCAGAGGTATTATGGGGCAAAGTCCAAGTCAGACGAGGTTCTCAGAAGTGGTCCTATCTACAGAAACAAGCTTGCCTGGAGAGAGACAGCTGCAGAGGGGTTACACTGCTTAGTTTCCTGGTCACGAGGTCTAAAGGGCATCAGCTGCTGGCAGCCACCAAATGTAATGGGTAAGAAGGGCCACTTGAAACTTGAGAAGTGCCATTCTGGGAAGATCCCATGAACATCCACCTGAAGTAGCTTTCTAGGGCTGTTGCCACAAAGACGGAGACCCTGCACTGAGCAGTTAAATGATACCCACTTATTCTCTCCCAGTCCTGGGGGCTGCAAGTTTCAGGTCACGGTGTGGACAGGATTGGCTCCCCCCGAAGCCTCTGTCCTCGGCTTGCATATGCCATCATCTCCCTGCATCATCATGTGGTCAACCCCTCTGTGTGCGTTTGTGACCCCCTCTCCTCTTTTTATAAGGACAGCAGGGCCCACCCTATTTCCTCCCTTTATTGTAATCACATCTTTAAAGACCCATCGCCAAATGCTATCAGACTCTGTGGTCTCAGAGGTTAGGGCTTCAAAATGTAAACCGAGGTGCAGACAGAGAAGTTCCTGACACCATCCTTCTTAGAGGTGGTTCTATCAGGTTATCTTGAGGCCAGGGGACACCTAAACAAGGACGAATGGAGACAACACAACATGGGGACAGGTCTTCCCATGCATACAGGCAAGCAAGCAAGAAATGGACTCAGTCAAGGGCACTCACTGAGCACAAGGTCATGGGGTTGATGCATGCTTGGTGCTTCCTAGTGCCTAATTTAGCCTCCTGATAGATTTTTATTCAGTATGTTGGAAAAGACAATCTCCCTCCAGGTGCTTACTTATGGGGCCTTACATTGCTGGAGAGAAATGCCCTTATTTACTGGTGGAATTCGATGAACCATTTTACTGGCCACCTTCTGGGGATAACCTATTCACTGCCATGGAGGAAATCGATGGTCTTCATTTAGGTGCTTAATTGGCAATTTCATCTCACTCAATTCACCCGCTATACATCGGCTGGAGGGACGGTGGAAGTTGGGGACAGGCTTCTGGACAGGGTTTTGAAATTGTTACTTCAATGAAGATGAATTTGAGGAATCCAGGGCCTCAGAAAGGTCCATGTTTTCTTTTTTTCCTAATCTTGTTCCCATCCAGTCTTGAAGGAATACTCAGAAGATTTACTTCAGTTCATGTGCATGTGTCTCCCATCTCCCGCTCTGCTGAGGAACATGGTAGGTTCAGAATGCAAAATCAGATGCATTTTTTTTTTTTTTCAATCATGGTGGCAATCTGACCAGAACGCTGGTCATTTCTATTTTCCTTTCTCATTTAATCTATTGTTGGAACCTGCATAAACCATCTTTGGGAAATACTAAGGAGTAGCAGGGGCTCTGGATGTGCAGCCACCAACACGATCTATTCTTGGTTCTTCATGTGGGCAGGTGCTGGCTGGATGACAGCAAGAAGGGGAAAAGGAACTAACAAGCCTGCAACGTGGCGTGTTGGCTACATCTCTCAGCGCGGACCCAAACGCTTGACTAGTGCATACCAGCTCTTGAGATGGAAAGAGGTAGGAAAGGAGGAGTGGAATCATTGGCTGCATGGGGAAGCCAGGCAAACAGCGCCGCACCCTCAGCATGGGCTCCCCGAGCTACACGCACAGCCCTCCTCAGTCATCTTGTGGGGTCCGGGATGCACAGAAGACCCTTTGGAAGAGGCCAAAGATGAGATGATTCTGGCCACAAGCTCAGGGAGAGTTTGGATCCTGAACATCCTTCATCTGGTCACTCTGTAAACTGCTTTCCCTCACAGTCCAGAGGCCATCGGAAGCTGATTACTTAGGTTCTAATATTTATATTTTTGTTAAAAGAATGTGGTGAATCTGGAAGTTAACACCCACCCACTGACTTCTAAGGCACTACCGTCTGAAATAGAGTTAAGAAACTTTTATCTCCGGATATAAGAAAGTCACCAAATGTGGGTGAAGACTGTGGGGAAAAGGAAGCCCCTTTTTGGTGGGAAAGTAAACAAATACATTACTTTCCCATGCTGTTGTTGGGAAAGTAAACAAGTACAACTATTGTGGAAATCAGTATGGAGATTTCTCAAAAAACTAAAACTAAGCAGATAGACATATGAAAAAATGTTCAAGATCACTGGTCATTCGACAGATGCAAATTATAACAACCCTGAGATTCCACCTCACTCCACAAAGAATGGCTATTATCAACAAAGCAGCCAATAACAAATGCTGGAGGGGCTGTGGAGAAAAAGGAACCCTTCGCCCCTGTTGGTGGGAGTGTAGACTGGTGCAACCACTATGGAAATCAGTGTGGAGGTTCCTCAGGGAACTATGACTAGAGGTTCCATTTGACCCAGCTATTCCCCTTCTTGGTATCTTTCCAAAAGAATTAAGAGCATTGTACTGGAGGGATATATGCACACCCATGTTTATAGCGGCACAGTTTATAATAGCTAAATCTTGGAAACAGCCCAAATGCCCATCAATAGCAGAATGGATAAGGAAAATGTGTTTTTTTTTAATACAATGGAGTGCTACTCTGCCATAAAAAATGATAAGGTTGAGATATTCCTAGGTAAATGGATGCATCTTGAAACCATACTCTTAAGTGAAATGAATTGGACACACATGTTTAAATACTACATTGTTTCTCTGGTGTGAGAAACTGAAAGTGTAAATAAAGAGTAAAATGTATTATATTGGGAAAGGGAAGAAAATGTCCAAATGGGAAAGGGAACAAGGGAGGGGGAGGGGGAAAGGAATGGAGGGACAAGAGAAATAAGAAATGGAAGGACAAAATGGAAACAAATCTTTTGTAAATAAGAAGGGAAGAGGGGGTGAAGGGAGGGGAGGGGAATGGGAAAAAAAGAAGCAGCAAGATACATCATGTACAGGTACAAATCCCCTATGATGAAAGTTATCACTGTGTCATCTAAAATGTACCATAAAAAAAAAAAAAACCTAGAAATTCCATTTGACCCAGATATTCTTCTTGTAAGTATCTTCCTGACAGGGTTAAAACATCATAGTACAGTGATCCATGATATCCATGTTCACAGTTGCACAACTCATAATAGGTAAAGGTTTGAAGTGACCTACATGTCCATCAACAGACAGACAGATAAATAAAATGTGGGTATTTGTACACAGTGGAGAATTAGTCTGTCGCAAAGAAGAAATAACTTGAGTCATCTGTAGGAAAATGGATGCATCTTGACAACATAATGTTCAGTGAAATAAACACACAAGCTTAAATACTGCACGGTTTCTTTTATATATAAATAATATATAAATAAAAAGCTCAATATATAAATAAAATCAAAATAAAAGATGGATAAGAAGTAGCTACTTAGATGGATAGACAGGAGGGGAGGGAAAGGGGATGAAATAGGAATTAAGATGTGTTACATACATGTACCAGCTCCACAGAAGGAATGGAATAATTATGTAATGCAAATGTGTATTATTGAAAATAAAATAAAATGATAATAAGAAGGAAGGTAGCAGCTTCTCCCTTCGATTCCATTATGAGTTTCTCACACATTCTAAACATGATCCACTCTTCCACTTTGCTATGCAAAGCCAAATGCCTAGAAATCTGCTTGAGCAAAACTTGCACTTGGGAAAGGATCAGTTATATTTAATTTCCTGACTCCTATGATCCATTGATGTCCCACCATAATTTAACAGGGAAAAGTACTTTTTTCAACATGAGGAGTTAGAAAAGTTGGATGTTTGTAGGGTCAAAAATGATCTCTGACCTCTTACTACCTGCCACCCATAAACATTAAGTTGACATTAACTGAGATTTGGTATAAATGTAAAATCTAAAACCATGAGGGTTTTACAATAAAATAAAAAAAATAGACAAAGATTCCTTAGACAGAGATCTGATACTAAATATTTTAAAATGTAACACATTGTACTTCATCAAAAATAAAATTCTTTAGAATAAATGAAAAGGCAATCAACAGATTTAGAGAGCAAGTACCAAGTATTTGTGTTCAAAATATGTGAGGAGATCCTATGATTCAAATTGAAAAGAAAAAGAAAATTCAAAAAGTGGAAAATAGGCAAAAAATTTGGACATATATATCACAGAACAAAATGTACAAGTAGCTTGGAATCACATGGAAATATCAGTACTATTGATCATTGAGGAAATGAAAAGTAGAATCATAAGAAACAAACTCATATTCACTAGAATTGCTACAACGGAAAGGAGATAAAGAGATACAAAGTGTTGGTTAGGATGTAGGTAACAGGAGATCTCATGCATTGAGGAGAGGGCATGAAATAGTACAACTGCTCTCTTAGCTCTCTGTTGCTAGGAGAAAATACCCAGCATAAACAATTTATAGGGAGAAAGGTTTATCTCGGCTCAGAGCTCCAGAGCCTCTGTCCATGGCCGACTGACTCCAAAGCAGAAACATCATGGAGGAAGAGTACGGAAGAGAGAAGACACTCATCTTGTGGCATCTGGGAAGCAGAAAAAGAAGGAGAGATCCAGAGAGGAGGGACCTGTAGACAAGGTCCACCCTTTAAAGACATGCTTCCTTTAATTCCACCAAAGTATGAACCCATCAGTGGATGAATCTGTTGGTGAGTTTAGCACCCTTGTGATCCTATCACTTTCTAAATGCCCTACCTCTCAACATGTCTGCATTAGGGATCAAGCCATTATCACAAGACTCGTTGGGGGACAGTTCATATTTCTGACTACCCTATGTCCTGGTACTCCAACTTGTAAGTGTGTACCCAAGAGAAATGAAAACATTTATGTATCCACTCAAAGACCTGACACAAAACTTCACTATGTATTTGTTTATAACTGTGTTCTAAACTGAAAAGAACCCAGACGTTCAATAGACAAATGGATAAACACAGTGGTCTACCCAGGGCTAAGCAGTGCCAGGTAAGAGTGAAATCAGAGTGCTCAGCAGGCAGCCCAGATTTAATTAAGGCAAGATGTAGGGAAGAACGTTTCCAGGGACACCGGGGGATATACAAGAGTTCACTGCCTTTGGGAGTCGGTGGGGTAGACTGGAGGGAATTTGGAGTAGAGGGTGCGGTCAGGCCAGACCCAGCTGGAAGCCAGTCTGACGGCAGAGCTTCTCTTACTGGGGGAATCCATATCCATTTCACGTCAGCCAATCTGAGCCTGGTATTTTGTTCCTTGATGCCAAATGATCCCAAACACTATGAGTGGTGATACTAAGCCAGGAAGCAACAGAATATGTCTTCTGGATTTGCTCCTATGGCATTTTTACACAAAAAGTTCACTTTCTAAAA